>JAROOJ010000057.1:0-109030 GCA_030578275.1 Meda fulgida | reverse complement strand
CGGGACGTGCATTTCCCATGACAGTTGACCAGATTTGTAATTAAGCAGTCGACATTACAGCACACCATGAATGAAGATTAATGAGCTGCAAGACAAAGTTGATGAGCCAAACTAGGGAGACAAGTATCATTAACCCTTTATCAGCCTAAGGGACCTTTGCAATGCAGCAGCGACGATAGTGCGGCCGAGGTTCACTTGCATTTCTGCAAAATCATGTCACCTTGTGGTTGAAACATTTCCATTCTGTTCCACAGAAAGGAACAATAGAAATTGGCCTTTACTTTGGTTTATGAGCACTCAAGACCCAAAACACTTTCCAAGTTGAAACAAAAAAGACAAAAAGGCACTCAGGGCCCCGGGTCTTGTAGGCCGTGAGTATTAGAAGTCTAAGAACATTAACCTGTCAAACTGGATGAGGTAATTTGTTTCCATTCATTACACAACGGAGTGAACTCCAGTGATTAATGTCACGCCTCGAACTGGGCAACTGCATAGGGGAATGTACTCGGAAATCATTAAGCTAACACGCTAACGCAATGAATGCGCTTCGCACACCCACATCCCTCTCTAACTATGACGCTAACTACCCTGGAGGAAAATTATATTGCTTCAGAAATAGAAACAAACGAGACAATTATTGATGTACAGTAAGAGTCTAAAGCGACCTTTTTGACATTTTAATTGATCTTTTTTTCAGTCATGTAGAGGTAAGAGTGCATGTTTTCCCTTAATTATGTAGTTTTAAAGACCCACTGTGGTGAAAATCAAGTTTTTGATGTTGTTTATATGTCTTATGTTCCTGTTACCTGCCGTCACAAACAAGGGACCAAACCCATCAAACGTGCGGGGCCGGGCTTTTCCGGTCATTCCTATCCTGTTCATGAGCATTTTATCACAGTGAGCACAAGAACACCTTTAAGAGGGACAGGAAAAATCGGGGACATATATACATAATTCATTCTTACTCTTCTTCTTTTGAATCAATTTCTGGTTCAAACATATATGGCTGAATTAAACCAATGTATCCACTTGCCATTGTGTAGCAGTGAAGTTGGAGGAGTGGATCATGTAATCCGAGCTGGTGTGAGTGAGTGGAGGCGGGACTAATTTGCATGTTCATGTTTTTCCGTATACTAAATGAAGTGAGGGTGTAGTTACATTCAAACTATTTTAAAGCATAAATAAATTATTTTCACAGGATTTTTTTTAAATATGACTTGTTATATTGATATGAGGGATTTTGACTGCTGGGAGTCAGCATGTTGAAAGTTCAGGTTACATACATTTCTTGATTATGTCAAGTATTACTCTGAAAGCAATTTCTTGATTATGTCAAGTATTATTCTGAAAGCAAAAAATAAATAAATAATGCAAATGGTCTGTCTGTGTTACAAAAGCCAAATTTCTTCCATTTCTGGAGATGGATTGACAGGAAGTTGTGAGAAGAAACATTATATTCTAAAATAAAAGTTAGATGAAAAAATGGCATTTATTGAAAACGTTAAAAAAAAAAAATACTTTCCAGCAAAATATCGAGATGTCTATAAAACAAAATGAGAAGCAACACTCTATAAGAAATTAATTATTTCTTGTATTTTGTCCTAATGCATTGTTTTTAAACTTATTTAATATATCTTAACATCTTCTGCAGTGTTGCTTTTCAAGTAAATTTATCTTATTTACAAGATATTTTTATATTTTACTGGAAACAAGTCTAAAAAGACTTTACATTAAAAACATATTACTTTTGTGTGTGTGTGTGTGTATGTATATTATATAGCAGTTCACTTTAGGAATGTTGTAGCCCCTGACACATCCTGAAATAAAAAATTTAAAAAAAACAATCAAACCTAGTGTAGTTCATATAATTTGCTCTAGGAAGTGTTCGAGTTTTGATTGCAGACAAATCTGAGCACAGCTTGAGACATTAAAATTGCAATTGAAAAATCTGAGAAGCAGCAGACTTTCGCACAACTCTCCATTTATTCTCATCGTTTTCCTACAGGACTGTAAAACATGCTAACTGTACTTTCTAGTTTCACACAGTTGTTCAAATCAAACCCAACACCTTGAGCTCAAAGTAAATTTCATAGTGGAGGGATTGAGAGAAAGAGCATATAAAAATAATCATTAACAATTTGTGGCGCTACAATTCATGTGGCATTTGTCTTTCCTGAACCCACATCTCCTCTGTGTGCTAGTTGATGTCGCATGTTGACTCAGAAAGTAGAGAGATGCGCTAGATAAAGACTAGCACGTCTGCTGCAAGAGATTACCGAAATGACAGAAAGGCTTTCCAGGGAAGCTGCGCTCCTCTGATCTGGAAGTGCCACTGTGTCAGTGTCAGGGTGGCAGTTGCTGCAAAGGTGACAAACCCCTCAGACGAATCTGAAAACGTCCTGCTGACTTGCGACTGGAAATGTTCTAGGACACTCGCTATTGCAGCTACCCGGGATGTGCTGTAACATTAATGGGCTCAGACTGGTGGGTTTCCTTCCTCCACGCTGTCACGGTGTGAATGCTGGTGACTCAGGGAGTCAGGACAGTCTGTGTTTTTGTGTGGTCTTGTTTTTATCTGTCAGGTCTTTCAGAACACGTGTACAGCGACGGGCCTGGTGCATTTCAGATTTGGTGATTTCTGGGAGTTTTGCACACTGGGGGGGAATGGTATGGGATTTACTAGGGGGAAAAATCACTTTTAAATGTAAAATTACTCACCCTTTTGAAGTGGTCACACCCCACAGGAAGCTCAGTTGGAATGACAGGAAGAGGAATTTACTGAATTGCACCTGGTGTTAAGATGCGTTTTGGTCGATCGGATCACAAGTAGACAAAGCAGACACATAGCCATTTACATACCACTTCTGTCCTGGTTTCTTTGAGAGGAGGGTCTATGGGTGGATAAATATATGGGCTTTTTTCAGATCTAATTACGTATAAACGTGAGTCAACAGGAAAACATACAGAGAGCATCAGCTTTCGTTTCTGCTCTGATAGACACAAGAACAGGGCGAACGCTGTGAGTGTGTGTCAGAAATCAGGAATGGTGAGAGAACATTGTGTTTGGTACATTTTTCATCTTCGAACCAAACATGGGTCTCAGCCGAAAAAGTTTAAATCCCGTCTGGCTAGCGCGCTTCCATAATGTGTACACAGCACGCGTTAGGTCAGTTGACTGAGAGTAGACGGCCTTTTGTGGCTGTTTGTACACATTCGACCACATGAGCGTTTACAAAAGCAGTCCGGTCGAATGCGTTTTTCATCTACCTCTGGAAGTGGTCAAAAGTGGACAAGCTTAAATGTTTTAGACCCCGTTTACAACCTGTATTTAGCGTCGTCCACTTGGTGTCCGAACGACCAAAACACATCTTATACCAGGTGTAAACAGGCCCTGACTGTGTAAAATTGGTTCCGGAAGTACAAATATCATTAATTTTCTTAATATAGGGAATTTGATTTGAACAATAACTTACAAACCAAATGTTTTTGTTGAAGCCTGACATTAACCATGATTCTGCAAAGAGATCTCCACCAATCAAAGATTCATAACAAGGAAATTCCGAAATGACTCTTTAGTGGCTCACTTCCATGAAGCATTGCAAGTGACAGAGTCACTCTCCCTAAACTCTCAAACTACTTAAATATCTATATCGATATCTGTCATTTTTATTCTATTATGCCAATCCACAATGCTTCATGGGATTGTTCTTTCCCTCTTTGAAGTCTTTTTGTTGGATTTTCACATGCTTTTTTGCTTCAAATCTAAGTTTGTACAGTTGTGATTCACCCTCGTACCTGGATGGTTCTGCGTATAACTTTTTTAACAAAACTCTTATTTCTAACTCTTAGAAAAAAAATATGGGAAAAAAAAATAATGGGCAAAATACTTCTAGAACTAAGGCAGCTGAAAACACTATATTCAAAGAAATTCTAATCAGGTAATGCATTATGGGTAATGAAGTGTTCTTCCACACTGGTAAACCAAAGTTAATTTATTAGATATGATATAATATATAAACTAAATACACATGACCCTGTTTAAAACCTGAATCACGTTTAAATCTGTGCTGACTAGTTGGATGATTTAGCATGTGTAAATGGCATGAGTATGTCACAGAAATGCAGTGTTGTAATGATTATGCTGAGACATAGATTATTGAGACGTAGCTTAGGGCTATTTACGCTATGTACTTCTCTTCTGTAATTAGACATAAATACACTTGAGTTGCATTTTGTATGTTAAAAACTCAAACCTGCTGGTCCGTATTGATGTTTCAAAGACAAATATGGTCGTATTCATGGAGCAAGTCATTAAATTAGGTGCTTGAGGACATTGCGAGACAGTTTGCTAAGTCGCTCTGTCTGTATCCAGCCCATCTTTTTTTTAATCAGTCCTTCTGTGGTGTTTCTGTGATGTTTCTCTTTGGAGATGTGCACAGTGCTATGAATAACATAAAGCTGTCTGTCTTGATGTTCACATTGGTCACAGACCGAATCAAGTACAATTTGCATTCTTTAATTAGCTTCTGAGCCCTGCGAGATTATGACTTGGGCCGTGACGCTGCACGCTTCGAAAATAAATAGCAAATGTTGCCTGAAAGCAGACATATTTTCCTCCTCTGCTGTTTGATGATTGCCCACAGAAGTGATGAGAGGTTTGGAGAACACTACGATAGCAGCAACAACAACCTGCAAGTCAAACATTGTATATATGTGTGCTAGAAGCGCGGTAAGGGGTGGGTTTTGAGAGTAGCAAGGCCTTGAAACTGAAAAGCCTGTCAGGGAAAAAAACTACTGCTGTATTCAAGTGCACGTATTGTAACTTGGCATAGGACACGTGCGCTCCCACGCAGAGCTGGCACCAGGCAGAATGAGGCCTTGTCTGTGTCTCATATCTCTAATATCATGTCACACTCAATTTTTCTGAATGAACATCAAGCAGATTTTTGCCTAAATATAGCAGCATACAGATACAAGATGTAATACACACACTATAAGAAATGAACTCCCTTTATAAATATGGTGGTACAGTGATGATATTAGATGATTTACAATGGTACACTATGATTAAGATATTCATATGCCCTTATTTTACAGTACAGTTTTCGTAGTGTGGTGGTATTATTCCTGCTGAAAATAAAATGCTAAAACCATGCAGCCTAGGCTGGATGGCTGGTCAAGCTGGTCTTAGCTGGTTTAAACTGGTATCCAAGCTGGGTCAGCTAAAAGCTATCTCAACTATCATAAACAGTTAGAATTAGTATATGACAGTTAGCATAAGAGTCTGTAATGGTTGTATAGTCTAGCCTTAAGAGTTTGTTGTTAGGGCTGATATTGCATATCTCTCTCAACTAGCATAAAAGCTTTGGTAAGATTAGTATCTGTCATGCATAAAGAGTTTGTTGTTATGGCTAATATTTACAAGCTAGCATAAAGTGTTTTTTTTTCTATGGCTAGTAACTATCACTATAGCATAAAGAGTTTTTATTAGGGTTAACTTAGTATTACCATCTCTCAACTAGCATAATTTGTTGTTATGGCTAGCATTTCTAAGCTAGCATAAAGTGTTTTTGCTTGAGTTAGTATATCCCTATAGTACTAAGAGTTTCTGGAGTGTCATCCAGAAACTTGCGCTCTGCAAGTGAACGCCGTCTTGTGGTGCCATCTCAAAGAGGCACTGAATCTCTTTCTCTGACCTTTTCCTGGTCTGTTCCCTGCTGGTGGACTGATCTGCCCGGTAACACTTTATTTTGATGATCCCTTTTGAACATTCTGGTGACTATAAGTAACTTTGCAACTACATGTCAACTGACTCTCATTAGAGTATTAGTGTACTGTCTGCTTAATATCTGATAACTCTTTATTGTGATGGTCCTCCAACACTGACTATAAGTAACTATGCAACTACATGTCAACTTATTCTAACCCTAACCCTACCAGTCTACTAATACTCTACTAACACTCTAATGAGGGCTAGTAGACATGTAGGTGCAACGTTACTTATAGTCAACAGAATGTGTTAAAGGGACCATCCAAATGAAGTGAAACCATCTGCCCAACTCTACCAGAACGGCTGAGTCCGTGACCATTTTCAAGAAATAGCTGAAGACGCATCTTTTTCGGCTACACTTCATCTATTAGTACTAACACTTTATCTTCTATTCTACATCTACTATCTTTAAGAAGAAAAAAAAAAAAAGACTGCATTTCCTGCCTGAAGACGAACCCCCTGTGAGGTATGGGAAGGGACCATCCTGGTGGTGGTGGGGAGGGTGGAGTTGAATGAAAGCGTCAGCATCTGCAAACTCAGACATGTGTAAGTACCCATCTTTTATACCACAAGTATTAGAATGCGATTGGATAGATGAGAAGGTAATGAGTGACGTTACAATTGAGTCTTCTCGGCAGAACTTATGCTAAAGCTTTCATTTTCACTGCTTCTATTGTTCTCATTTGTAAGTCTCTTTGGATAAAAGCGCCTGCTACATGAATAAATGTAAATGTAAATGTTTTGTTAGGGTGGACTTTGTATCTCTCAATTAGCATAATTTGTTGTTGTGGCTAGCAATTCTGAGTTAGCATAATGTGTTTTTGCTAGGGTTTGTAACTCACTGGCGTTAAGAGTTTGTCATTATGGCCAGTGTTTCTAAGCAAGCAAGTTTTTTTTTTTTTGCTATGTTTATTAACTACCACTAGGGTTGAATTAGCATAAGGTTATCTCTCAACTAGCATCCATTTTTGTTTTTAGAGCTTGTGTAATGGCTAACATGTAGTGATGAGTTTGTTGTCTTCTCATTTTCAGATAGCACTGGCCCTCATGTAACCTCCCTTCTTGATTTTGAGCCGTAGTTATTTGGAGCTGCACACACACTCTTTGTGGTTTGTTTGAGGCTGATAGTGCAGGCGAGGAGGAACACAAAAGCAGGCGATGAAAAGGAGACTGCATTAAAACAAACAGTCTCTGTGTGCTCTGAAAAACGTAGCATTTTTCAAGCACATCACATCGATTCTGGAAACACAATGTTCGATTCACTGCTGTAAGAAAAAAGGCACCGGTGCTCACACGTTTTCTCAAGATGTGTCTGTGTTAAAGAGAGAGAGCGAGAGATGTATGTGCCACAGAATTCAACACACAAGCCTGCCATCTAGTGGTGGCGTGATCTTAGAGCTCAGCATTCTGGGACACGTGCTTTCATCCTCTGCAGGCTTTCTCCCTCTCGCTCTCTTACACACACACACACACACACACACACACACACACACACACACACACACACACACACACACACACTATTATATGGCAATGTCTGGGATGGAGTATTAGCAGACTGCTTATTGCACACTGTGCAGTATAAACAGAATATATATGGAATAACATGCTAACATAATGTTTGAAACATTTATCGTTTAATTATTCAATAATTTAACTGTATGTTTTACATTATACAGTACATTACATTATGTAAAAGTATTTCATTCTGAAAATGGCCCAACTTTTAAATAGTACACTACATTGTTGGTCATTCAATGTTATTTATATACTATTATGTATCTATTTATATTTTGAATTCGATTTATATTTTCAGTTGTAATTTAAGTTTTAGTGAAGTTTTAGTAATTTTGTGTGCTTTTGTCATATTAGTTTTTGATTTTTTTTTTCTAAACAATATTTCTATCTTTGTTTATGTAAAGACTTTTTTAGCTCTAATTTAAATTTGTCTGTACTTCAACTTATTTTATTTAGGTTAGTTGCAAAGGCAACATTTCTCATTTTCAAGTATTTTTTAAATCCAATTTTGTGTAAAAACATCTCTAAAATTACAGCTGATATTATTTCCGGTTTTTCCATTACATTGGAAATGAAAGGCATATTCTGGCATGTGTACTATGTCATCGGGAAGTTTGGATACTGTGCACTCCAGAAATGCTATTCTGAACATAACCCATCTCTCTATTCTCTCTCTCTTTCCTTCAGTCCCAGTACTTCCAAGTCCTGCTGAGCTACAATAGACTGCCTGCTTGGCACCCGCGCGCCGTGACACGGTCCAAAAAAACAAACAAACATCATCCACCCACCAGACTCTGTACTCCAACCCATATCCGGACTTCCACGGCACACGCTAGCCCGTGACACGGCTATATTATGTGGCAGAGCCTCCCAGGACCGAGTGCGTATGTCACCGGTTTTGTTTACCTTCTTTATCTCTTCCGCTCACATCCCCCTTTTTACAGAAGTCCGGGCTAGGGACACACAGACACCTTTGTGTGATTATTTTGCCACGATGGCAAGCCGAAGGACTGTCTGCATCCAAGGTCTCTCCTCCAATCCCTTTTCCTCCCTGCCAGCCAGCGAGACCACGGACTAGAAATAGCATTGATGGATTACTAATACGCCTGCTTGGGATGCAATGGAGCAGAGTGAATTTGAGCGTGTGCGTGTGTGGAGAAAACAAAGAAGTGGGAAGAGCAGGAAACCTTCTCGAAGGGGAAAACTGTCCTGTTCGGAAGCAAGCCTACACTTATATCAATCACCCCTCTTTCAGAGGAAGACATTATCTGTTAGGTTTGGCCGCGTGAGAGGACACAGGAAATGGTCGATAACAGTAATGAAGGATCATGAATTATTTATGCTACATTGGAAATTCACTCCTGGATACCATTCTATTTATAAACCTCCATCGTTTTCCGCCCTTTAAGGAAGCGTCACGATTGTGCAAAAATGTACCTGTGATTGAAGCGGCGTCATTAGGATGCCGCACATGTCGAACGTCCGCATTTGTTTGCTCGAGAACACGTGTGTGAACTTGAAGAGCTATTCCATCAATGCGAGAAGGAGGCCGTTTCACAAATGAGCCTTTCATCTCCAGTGCAGGGTAATTAACTGCTATTTAATGGACGCTGCCCACGCGCTCACTGCATTATCGACCGTGCGTTCTCACTCGCTATCTGCGCGTTTATCAAGAGAGGCTAGGTGCGATACATCTGAAAGAGCTATCACAACTCGATTCCATAGGTGAGCGCTAGATCCGGACCCGTGGGAAAGAAAAATCACAGAGGAGATATCTTCAATTGCTCGTCTGTTTCTCTTAGACTGCATCTCAGAGTCTACTGATTCTCTGATTCTCCTCCTGAGAACAAGTAATCTCGCAAGTTTCTCCTTTAGAGTTTCTAAAGCACTAGAGCTTTTGGTGGAAATTTGATCATGGAGTTCATATGGTTTAAAAGCAATCTGTCATCCTTGCAGGAAATAAACCAACTATTATGTATAAAAGGTTAAATGATATCCAGCTTGGATCAAGGAATCAAACCATGTGTGAAGACAGTCCAGAAAAAAATCCCTTAGCTTAAACAGTAGAGCACAGTGCTAGCAACGCCAATGTCATGGGTTTGATTCCAAGGGGATGTATAAAGTAAAAAATGTTTTAATGCAATGTAAATAACTTTGGATAATAGTGTCTACCACTCAACAGTGTCTCAGATAGGGCTCAGCTTTCCCAAAATACAATCTGCAATCAGATGTCAGATATCTCAAGAACATTCTTCCAAGACCAAATTATCTGGGCTGTGCTTATTATTTAATTTTGAATTAAAATATAGCTGCAAGCAGCAATTAATGGGGTTCAAGCATTTTAAGGCCTTTAAGCAAATGCATATAAAGGTATTATGTTTTATTTATCAAGCCTGTAACCTCCCAGATCATAGTTGGAATAGACCATTGACAGCCAAAACAGGCAATTTACATATATAGAAAATATATGCTTTAAAGCCAAAAACCTACACCACCTAGTTCATGAAAGTAGGTTTTTGAAATAATCTCAGATTTTTAACAAACGATTCGATTGACAGCAGTGGTCCTAGAGGCAAAGTTGCTCAGCATGAGGAGTTCAACCACATGGTATGAATGTCGTGTCGTTTTTCGAGATATGCAAATGTCCTTATAGAAAATTGCGGCACCGTGGACAAAGACACCACGTTGCCAGTTTTCAAGTCAATCGAACTGACTGTTGCGTAGCTATAGCTGTTTTCGTGTTTGTTTGTTTTTATTTTATTTTATAGCACCACAAAGTGTCCAGTAGCTGCAGGGTTGTTGTTTTTTTTCACACAACCACAGACTGAGCCCTTGCATAGGTGTATAAAAGATTGGTAAAATGATCTCATCCTGTTCAAGAGGGATAGCCGTTTTAGTAGAGTTTTGGCATCCCGTCACCAGTGTTGGGAACGTTACTTTAAAAAAGTAATTAGTTATAGTTACTCACTACTTGTTCCAAAAAGTAACTGAGTTAGTAACTGAATTACTCTATAATAAAAGTAACTCGTTACCAGGGAACGAACTATTTGCATTACTGTAAAAAAAAAGACGTTTTTTAGCAGTTTTCACAAGTCAGTTGAAATTAGTAGAACAGAAGTAGTGCTTATATTGCACCTTGAAAATGCCAACTTTTCATCGGATTGCTCCTGACTCGCCATCTCTGCTGCTTCACAGAATCTCTGTTTAGCTGTTGTGTGTGTGTGTGGCGCTTGTGCTGGCATGTGTGTAAAAACACTGGATCTGATTGGCTACCAGGAAACATGACTCTGCCTTAGCCAATCATAATCGCTTACCTCATTATTAACCCACCTCCTCACTAGCTGTGTGAGCCACGGGGTGCGTTCGGATTACAGTTTATTCAATCAATAGCCTACATAGTAACCTTTACTGTCTGCACATAGGCGTCGATTTCGGTGGGTACACGTCCCCACCAGATTTCGTCATGAGTCATTTTGTACCCCCCACTTTTTGAAACATTGAGTCATGGATGTTAATACAACTAAATAAAACATCTCCAGTTAGCAGAGCATTCATTTAGTTCGCTATTAAATAAAAGATCTAGCGCTAAAATGTGTTGTTTTTTAAATCAAGCTGAGCGCTCGTTCCCGCTGCTATCAGTTGCATGGATAGTTGTTCTCTTGTGGCTCGCGCTGTCACGCACAGTCTTCACTCGGACGCGCGATTCAATCTAGCGCCGTTGTGGAGACTATTCGTTCCGCTGAAATCACAAAATAAAATGCACACTAACGTGTCCCTGCTGAACATATTCAGTTTTGATGAGAGAGAAAAAAACAACTATACAAGTGTGGATTCGAACCCGTAACCTCTGACACGCTTGGCAAATGATCTACCACTAGACCACTTAAGAACTCAAATAACATTTGCTGATCGATCGATTTATTTACTGGTTGAGCAGAGAGGCTGCACAGTTTGACAAGTTTGTACCAGCATTTCTGAAAATGCACTTCCGAATGTGTTTCTGTCCCCAGCACATTTCAAACCAAACTGACGCTCGTGGTAACGCACCACATTTAACGTCCAGTAACGCTAACGCCGTTGTAACGACGGGAAAAGTAATTAGTTAGATTACGCCGTTACTGAAAAACTAACGTCGTTACCTAACGCCGTTCTTTTAAACGCCGTTATTCCCAACACTGCCCGTCAGAGACGTGAATTGAAATTTCTACTTTTTTTTTCGATAATTATTGACAATCAGACTCTGGAACAGATTCTGCAGAGGTTTGTTTTCAATCAGGCAAAAACCTTGGTGAAAATTTCGACCATTGAATGAGAAATGTGTTTTGTCCACCCTAAGCCAAGGATCCCAAGGATATAAGACACTAAAACCTGCGACAATCAGTTTAGGAGTTATGAAACATTACATACCTTTGATCTCTGTAGCGCCAGCATCAGGCCAATTGGGGTGAGCCTTGGTGACGTTGTAGACAACTTAAGACTTACAGTTTCGTCTGCCTGATCACTTTTAGGGGAGAATGCTGATCCTTGGAAATTCTAACAGTTTCAATAGGGTTTCAGCGCTACTCGTTTTAACCCCTAATAACATAAATTTACAAGACATCCTAAGGAATTTTGTGAGATGGAACTCGGATAAAGGATACAAATGAAAATTCTCCTCACGTTCTTTCAAACCCATAAATTGTTGTTATTTCCATGGAAATGACATTCCATTTTGAAGAATCACGTTATAGTGACCAGGAGCTGTCAAGCTCAAAAAAGAAAATAAATCGACATAAAAGCATCACAAAAGTAGGCATAACTCGTGTACCATATTCCAAGTCTTCTGAAGTCCATTCCCTTTGTTTGCCATTTTTAAAGTGCAAAACTTGTATGAGCTACTTTTTATGATGCATTTGTACCATTTCTCATAGTTGTTGTTTAAATCTTGACAGATGCATAAGAGTTCTTCAAAAGTTGTGCTTTCCGCAGGAAAAATTACTTAATTCCCATTTAGATTGTGTGCATATAATGACACAATTTAAGTTTTTGGGTGAATTATTCCTGTACAAACTGATAACCCCATTTAATCTCCTGAGCAAAAGAAATCGCAGAGCAATAACATTTTCCTTTGGAAATGTCCTTGTCTTCATGACAATTGCTTAGAGAGGATCATTATAAGCGAAAAAAAACCCCATGGGTCATTGGGAAGATTTATTAGGAATAAAATCCGGGGAGTTAACCGTATTTTCTCTCTTTATCTCTTTGTTTTTTATCACTCAATCATTCCACTATAGTCCTTCTCTTAGCTCCCATGTCGGCCCTGAAATGTTAACACACTCCTACATTGTGATGTCCCCCAAGCACTTGGTCTTCCGAGTGTGACTGAGTGGAATATTAAATAGGAAACGGCTGCAGCATCAAAGGACGCAATATAAGGTGCCGGCTGCTGCGCACACCTGAGAGATTGATGTCTTTGTGTTTGCGGGTGTGTGATTCTGCCTGTGTTCGAATGTTCACATAGGTGTCTGGCTGCGTGTTTGTTTTGTCGTGGTGCTCAGTAGCAGCTGGCAACACTTATGAAGCTTCCTCGTGTTTCAGTGATGCAGAACTGATCAAGTCAATTGAATTCAACTGAGAATAGCTGTTACCAAACAAGTCACAGGGAACAAGTGGAGGTTTCCTCATATGTGCTCATTCTCTTTGTCCTCCGCTCTGGGAAATTATCATTACTTTTCATTTTCATTTACGGATGCTTAACTAGATTTGCATTTCCCGAAAGGCGGTGCAAAAAGTAGTGTTGAAATTTGAGGTTATTTTAAGCTGTAATTCTGTGTAAATGATAGGCCCAATTCAGAATTCATTTTGTAAATAAAGACCAATTACAATGCAGTATGCAAATACAATGACATCATTGTTATTGCTATATTTTGAGTGGTTAACGCTCAACATCTGGTTAAAATGTGGTTAAAAAGTTGTACCTTTAATGTTTCTCTGTCATATATTTCACTTCTTAGTCACATCCTGAAAATGTTAAGAGATGTGAGATGATGACGATGTAGGGGATGATTAACTCTGCAAAAGAACATTTTGAGACCAATACCATTTTAGCCTGAAACAAGAGATTGAATAGTTTCACAGCGTGAGATTCGGTAGTGAGTTAGCAGATCCACACACTGCCTCAGACACTGATAAGAGAATTGTTCGCTCCAACTCTCTCAGCAGAACTGGGGAATTACTGCAAATCAACTTGTGTTTTGCTGGAAAGGCTGTTGCTTTGGTGTGTTAATCACTGTTCCTCCTGTGTCACAGAGCATCGTGCTTTAAAAGCAGAGAGAAAGGAAATGCAGTTGTAATATATTGATGTATATGGGACTTAGGGAGAGTTTAGCCAGATTGTGGCCATCTAATGAAACCGGTGGATGTGTCAGCAAACAAACAACTGTTTTATAATCAGCAGATGATACAAACTCAGCAGAAAAACAGCCGCCTCATGATGGTGCATCTAAATAGGAATAGTCAGCATTTGTCACATATTTAAAAAGCAGAGATGAAGGCAAGAGGTCCAAAGTTTACATAAGATAAAGTATAAATGGATTTTGTCAAAATGTTACTCAAAGTGTCTAGTCCTTGTATTAGTGGAGATGATTTTTGATGACAAGTGACCATCTGTCTTTATGAGTGAATCATTGGGTCATTCATTCAACCGATTTGCTCACATTCAGGAGCAAAACTAGTGACCAACTTTTGTTTAGAGTTAGTCACAGCATCATTCATTCAACCGATTCATTAAAAAAAAAACTGATTCATTCAGTGATGAATCAAGTCAAATACTATACTAGAATACAACTTTTAGTATTTCTGCCATATCTTTATAAAAATAGTATGAAATTATGCTATTCCAAATTCAGCCACTGCTTTTAAAAATTAGTCATTTTACTGATTTACCACTTTCTCATTCATTTAAGTTCATTCAAAGACACTTTAGACTGTAAAGAAATGGCTAATGAACTAGTGCATTTTTGGGAATGTAATCAAATACAAGTGCCCATTTATTTTCAAAAGTATCAATAAATAATTTACATCGAAACCCGGTATGTCTATTAAGAAAGTATATGTGGTTTATTTTCAGAACTTTAGAAGCCACTATTGTTTAAGGAGAAAACCCTACATTTTTGTCTCCATTCAAGGAATTTCATTACTGACTTTTATTTCCTACAAGCTTCATCACCGTATCGTCAGATTTATACCAGAAAATCAAAATGCTCCTTGAATTAAGTTTTATAGTTTTGAGTTGGCGATTCCCTCACGTCTCCGTCATTAGCGGGGCATCTTTACAGAGCGTGTTTGATGACTCAGATGACTACATGAGAGACGAGAGGCCAGCTATTACAGGAAATGGCTCTTAAGAGATGACTCTTTCACAAAAGCCACATGCAAATACACCTGAATGACTCTTGTGAGGAGGAAAAATAGCTACCACTTGGGTTGGGAGACAATTAGCATAAACAATAATGAGCGAACTTGGGTGAATTAAAATGCAAATTAGCGGTGAAGGAAATGAACAGAAGAGATTATTGTCCTCTTCACCCTAGGCTTTGCTGCACGGGATAACCGTTAATCATCAATTTAAAGCCGTTTATCTGTGTTTTTCCATCATTGGATAATTCACATTGATGTTTCGTCAGTATAAATGGAGTCTGAAATGAAAGTTCACAAGGGGCTTTCATTCATTTGATCCTGTCAGCTACAAAACAAATTATAAACTGCTTTTTTCCCCCCAAACCACACATGTACAAAAGAGTTAAAAATTAAATCGTTCATCTAAACACATTTAACTTACTACATTTACATTCTGCCTAATCCAACTGACAGCGAAATCACTTTGAAAGAGGTAATGCCTCATTTATAAGAATAATTGACGTAAGACTTCTGATTTGTGTGTTGAGTCAGGGAAGCAACATGACGAGCTTGTCCGACATGTTTAGATCTGTGAGAAAGGAAAACATGCCAATTATGTGCCAGAGTGTCATACTGAGTTTCCAAACCGCTTTAGTCAGCTGACTTCTGACAGGAACGCTGACAGAACTTAGAAGCCTCTTGCTGTTATGGTCAATTTTGTTTGGAATACATAATGATGCACATGTAAAAAAAAAAGTATGTATGTAAATATAGTAATTAAATCCCTATTGCATTCATTCGTTCGTTTATTTATTCTATTTATTTATTCATAATTTTCAGATGTTTCATTTTATTATTTTTTTAAACATTTTAATTTATTTATTTAAGTTGTGCATGTAATAATTAAATCCATACTACTACATTTATATATGATTTTTTTTTGGAATATGTATTAAAAAATTTAGACTATGTTGTTTTATTTTTAAATTTAGATGTTAATTAAATGTATATATATATATATATATATATATATATATATATATATATATATATATATATTCAGTAAATTTATTTGTTGAGGTGCTGAACAATTAACTTATCAACTTTCAACTTTTTTAGAAGATTTTTAATTTGAATGAATATGTAAAATGAGTAAGAAAAAGTCTTTGTTTAACTTCCTTATTAATAATTCAGAGCAAGACAACTTGAATTTTTGTCTACCATTCTGGTCTTCAAGACGCCAAACTGATCACCAGGAAAAGTACAAGAAGCTCAAGGCTGAGAAAAACTTCAAGGATCTTTTACAATGGTATTTGCTAAGATTTTATTCATGTCTTGGTTTTTGGTCATCTAAAGTTAAACGTTTGAACCTTTGTTTTAAGAACCTGTCCCTTAATTTGCACGGATCACTGATATTTGCTTTGCTAACTGCACAGGAGACTGTGAATATGCATATGCAGCAGAAATAAAGTCAGTTCCAGGAACCGGGCTTCTGTCCAGACGATTTTGCCTCCAGCTACCTGAGCAAAGGTCAGATTAGAAAGTTATGATACCGGAGCACAAATGGTATATACGTGTCATTTTGTATTTTGTACATGATGATATTGAACTTTGCCACCAATACTGTAGCACAGTTAACTAAATGTCAATCTGAAATACTTTATAAACAAAACTAACATATTTTAATGAACATGAAACATTATCACTTGACTTTCTTTACTGATACCTCCTCTGGTAAACGGTAATTTCCTTGATTGATTTGTCATACATATTATTTTTATTAAATTAAGCAATCAGTTAAGCAACCAAAATCTGGCTTTATTTGCTTTTTTGAATTTTGCTCATTGTTGACTTCGGCATAGACCTACGGAGCCCCTAAAGGGACATGTTTTGTTTTCAGAGAAAAAAAAAAGCACAAGCATGGTTTCTCATAAGCAAATTTAAGACGCTGCTGAGACATTGCATGTCACAGCGATGTCACGTGTGTTTACGGGATTTGTGTGAACGCACTCTCTGATTCCGGAAAATCACTGGCAGTGTGAATGAACCAAAATCAAACGAACCCGGGTCAAATCCCAGGTCACTTTATCTTTTTTTTTGTGTGATAAGACCTTGATTAGCTGGGTCAGATGTGTTTAACTTGGGATGAAGCTGAACTCTGCAGGACAGTGACCATCCAGGAGCAGGATTGGACAACCTTGCTTTAGGGGATCCGATGGCCAATCCAAAACCTTGCAAATTAGCTTTTATTTTCAGTGTACTAAAAGTTACCATGAGCAAAAGTGCAACTTCGTCTGTAAGAGTTCTCTGCTGCCATATTACAGTCACGTATTATCATTGACAACTGAATACCGACTCTACAATCCCTTGCATGCTTTATGGCAGGCATAAATGCAACGTCTGTTATTCAGATCAAATTTGTATGGGTGAAAAGTAAACATGGTCTTATCATCTTAAAAATGACATCCAGCTAAACACCCCGGATCCCATATTACGATAAACAAACTCAGGGTAGCCACATCACCCACCGTGCAATCCTTAGCATAAGCTCTTCCTGATGTGGCTGACAGTTCAAAGCGCAAGATTCACTTTGGGACGAAGACTGATAGTGTTCCTCAGAGGAATGCCAATCTTTCTTTGGGCTGGTGCATGTTTTCTTATTCGGCCCAGTGCATGATAGGGAAGCCATGACACTATCTGGCTCCATATATGATTAAGGAATTGAGACACCTACGGGGAGAAGGTGTCATTCCTCAACTGTGACAAGACAAAGACTGACAGTTGGTTTTATGACAAATACATGGGCTGTTCTCTCTCTGTTTGCCCTGTCGCATTATTTCTGCCCTGCACATTCTCTCTTTTCTGTATCTTATTCTTTGTCCTCCTCTCCCATCTTGCTGTGCGTGCATGCATTCAGTCAGTCATGGCTGAAAATAATCGCTTGCCACTAAATTGATTGACACGGTGTGATGGAGGAAACTCAACGAACCGACTTGAGGTGACAGAAGCCACCAGGGAGCTATGAAGCACGAGGCTCCAACTTATTGACATTTTGTTTCACGATCTTCGGTGGAATTTATTAGGAGGTATTTTTGAAGTGATCTTCAACAATAGCTTTAACTCACCGTCCGTTTTAAGCATATGCATGGCTCAGCACTCAGTAGACCTAACTAGATTTTTATGGAAGATGTGATTGGTACTTGCCATTGCAAAACTCATTGGCATCAAGTTCAAGTTCAAGTTCAAGTTTATTTATATAGCACATTTAAACACAGCACTAGTTGACCAAAGTGCTTTCCATGATAGACAACAAATATACCTGACAACAACAGTGAAAGAAAATAAAATAAATAAGAAGATAAATGTCACTACTCAACTCTTTTCGAAGGCCAATGAAAAAATATAGGTCTTTAACAAGGATTTGAAAATGTCAGGAGTTTGGGCATTTCTAATTTGAACAGGTAAAGTATTCCAAAGATTAGGAGCAGCTACTGAGAAGGCTCGGTCACCTTTTGTCTTTAACCTGGATTTGGGAACATCGAGAAGCATCTGATTGGATGACCTCAAAGCTTTAACCGGAGTGTGTACATGTAAGAGTTCTGACAAGTAAGAAGGTGCCAACCCATTTAAAGTTTTAAAAACAAGCAGTAAAATCTTAAAATCAATCCTAAAGCGAACAGGAAGCCAATGGAGCGATGCTAAGACAGGGGTGATGTGCTCACGCTTTTTAGTGCCTGTTAGGAGTCTAGCTGCTGCATTTTGGACTAACTGCAACCGATGGAGAGACGACTGATCAATTCCAACATACAAAGAGTTACAGTAGTCGAGGCGGGACGTTATAAATGCATGTATTACTCTTTCAAAATCTTTTCGTGGCAAGTATGGTTTGACTTTTGCCAACATTCTCAGCTGAAAGAAACTGGCTTTTACAACTGAACTAATTTGTTTTTCAAATATAAAAACACTATCGAAGATCACGCCTAGGTTCTTGGTAAGTGGACGACTATATGTTCCTAAAGTACCAAGAGCATCTACACAATCACTTAAATCCCCAGGTCGGCTGAATACAACCACCTCAGTCTTACTTTCATTCAGACAGAGAAAGTTCTGACTTAACCATAATTTAAGATCTGTCAGACAGTTGAGCAAGGACTGACTTGCAGCTTTGTCTTTGGATTTTACAGGTAAATAGATTTGTATGTCATCTGCAAAACAATGAAAGGAAATTTTGTGTTTTTTGAAAATAGACCCCAATGGCAGCATGTATAGTGAAAATAGCATGGGGCCCAGTATGGACCCTTGGGGGACCCCCCAGGAAAGAGGGGCAGTGGATGAGGAGAATTCACCGAGGCGAACAGAAAAACTTCATGATGTGTAAACCAGTAAACCTGGTTTACTAATAACTTCATAGCATGATATTAGGGTGATGCTGGGCAGGATGCTCTGGATGGTTGCTACATATTTTTGAGGTTGGTAGAAAATTCTTGATTGATGCTCAGCACGGGTGGATATAGCTCTGGATATTGTTTAGATATTTTAAGACAGTAGTTTGTTTTGGGTTTTTCTCCAGAGCTGGTAAAATATTCTTAATTATTGCTAGACTGTTGCTGGGGTGTTTTGGATGATTTTACACAAACTGCATTTGATTTGATTTGAAGTATCATGTGAAATGAGGATATTATGTAAACGTTTAACCTTTAGTGTTGGGTTTGATTACTAATATTATCAATGGTAATAGAGATACTTGCCTTAGCAAACATCACAAACAGTGTAATATTTGCAGAAATATCTAATGCATTTCAAAGCTGTTACCATTGAATACCATTTGCACAGATGCACTACAGGTGGCAATTCTTTAAATAATCAGTGTTGATCTATGTGTAATGGCTAGATTGTGCTAAGTGGATTCCTGCCCAGATCTCTCTGTGAGCTGATGGACTTCTACAGATCTGTACGGTGAGGGTTATATTAAGGCTTTTGCAGGGAAGCCAAAATCGTTAGAGAGATTGGCAGATGGTGAAGACAGCCTTTCCAAACATACCCTTAAACCTTTCTCAAGCCCTTCAGCAAACCAAATCAAGACTCTGATCGATTTACTCTGGTCAATTACAAGCAATTAGCAAGAATGCGCTGCTGTCTTTCATATCCACTTAGGTGGCGAAGTAGAAACAGAGGGTAATCCTGGTTTACTAATGCTGAACCTACAAATCAAATGTTCAAAGCAGCAAACCTGTCAATCTTGTTGCCTGAAAAGCTCATCATTATACATTGGAAGGCTTTCAAGTATATGCCAGGCATTTGAGGAGGAAAAGGCACAGCTTGAATCCCCCATTTGCTGTGGTGCACTGATTTGACGGTTATCCTTTCTTCTGTTTAATGATCTTGACACTGAGCCGAAGCATCGCGACCCGCACCTGGGGCAGAGCGTTGCATTCCCTGACACAAACCGGATACACTCGGAGCAAATGCAATCGTGCAATTGTCCAATCCTAATCGATCGCTAGCTGCACACCTGACATATCTCTGTTGTCTGTGGGGCAATGCATGCCACCTTCCTCTAAAAGAGGCCGGTGAATAGAGAGAAAGCATTAGAGAAGAAAATACAACCTGTCAGTCACGTCGTGGCTTTCAATTGCAAAGCAAAGGATGGTGGTGAATACAGTTGGCATGTAATAAGCAGCTGTTTACTTCACAAGCAATGATTTCTAGCAGTTCATGCTGTTCATCGAGGGTTAGTTTGCATGATCCTCCATAGTTAGAATGCTAAATGCAAATAATGAAATGCAATTAACAGTATGATTGTGCATAATTAGTACGACAATAAATAGGCTTGGCAACTTGTCAAGAAGACTTTAAGGATAAACATGAAACTATTGAAGTGAAAAGACAAAAACTTCCTTGTCAATCAATGTCATGTTGCATGTTGTTTGGCCTTAGAAATGTATTGCAATAAGTAATTAAATGGACATTTTTAATTTACATTTGTATGAAAAATTATGCGATGTAAAATTATTATTAAAGCATTACTAATGTAAAATCTTGAAAAATGTATGGAATTTTTCTTTATTCAATATATTTACAATATATTTGTACCAGCTCTTTGTCAGAGCTCACAGGATGTTTCAGTGATGTATACCTCTCTTAGCTCTGCCTCTGCTCCTCAAACAGTAAATAAGAGTTCGAATCAGAGATTTACAGGGTGGCTCAGGCCCCCACAAGTTGTACATTTTCTACCAGGAGACAGCTTGCTTTAATGTACCACTACTGCCATTATGCTCTTCAGTCCCACACTATCCCTTTGTTTATCCGGTAATACTTCATGATTCACCAGTCAAACATATATTTTAACTGAAATATTTTGTGCAACAGAGTTAGTTTGACAGTTTTTATTGACTCTTACTGCAAGTTACATCATTATGCCAGTAGGTGGCGACAAGTGACTGTCTTTATGAGCGAGTCATTAATCCAATTTGTTCAAAAACACTGTTTTTTTTTTCAAGAACAAAAGTCAGTGCTTGAGTCATTAAATCATTCATTCAATTGATTAGTTCACAAACGTAGATTTAGTTAGGAACTAAACAAGCGTCTTTATGCGCGAGTCATTGAATCATTAATTTAATAGTTGTGTTCCAAAAGCAGTGCATATTTATTTCTATTTATATCTTAAATTAATACCACCATAATGTAAATATATATATGGTTGCTTGCTTATATTTGTTTGCTTGCCTGTTGGTCAGTTGGCGTTTAACTTGGTTTATTAATCACATCTTAATATGTGTAATTTCTATTGCAATATAAGAATGAAAGTCTAACTCTTGCTGTTTTAATGTGAGAGTCAAATCAAATATATACAGACGGCTGTATTTGCCTCAGCAGAACATTTACCTTCAAAACTTTGTCTAGGAAGCTATAATTTTATGTTTAAAAATGTACGTCTGTTTTTATATAAAAATGGAAATAAAATGTCTTGGTAAGTAAGAAATATATATGTATGTATGTATGTATGTATGTATGTATGCTAAAAGTTCATTTTGGACCCTCTTGGTCTTTACGTGCTAACGGAAAATCCACAAGAAATCTTTCTTGGAGGTTATGGAATTTTCGTCAAATACAAGCTATTTTTGCTGTGTAAAACATAAAATAGGTTTCAAATGGTTATTCATACATGTAAATATGCACAACTTTATCGACAAGAGACAGCAATCGATCTGCGTCATGTTTAAAGTTTATGGCCTGCCCATCAAAATGATCCCAGAGTTTCCCAGTGGTAAATACGACTTGAGAGGGTGTTCATGTCCAATTTTTTTAATTAGGAAACTCATATTTACGATAATTCTGCTTGCATGTGAAGGCAGCATAAGTATCTCCTCATGTAAACCGGCCACCACTGGACATTAACACAGTTTGTTTATAACAAACAGTTAATGGAGACAGTAAGTTACGGTGCCTGGAAAGAACTTGGCACTGACAAAGGCCAAAGCCGTTTGCATCAGCAAGTAATCTGCGCTCACTCTTATAAGCAGGCTGAAGCAACAGTAATTGTTAGCTTAGTGGACAGCTTTTCCTCTCTCTCTTCTCTCAGTGGAGTCTGCCCAGACAAGATAAGTGGGAGTCTCGTAATTGTAAAAAGTCCTCATCTCTCCAAGTCTTTAATAATGGGCTTGTGAAAGCCTTTGCTCATTAAGCAACCCTTGTTTCTCTCTCTCTCTCTTTATAGCAACGGGGGGATGCTTATATTAAAAGTATCGTAAGAGCCAAATGCCATTCCATAGAGAAAAAAAAACAGATTTATCTTTTGTCTTAAAAAAAGAATTTAGAACAATGGCATATGCAAATTATTGATTAGAGTCTGTTCTTAATTCCGTAATTATTCTGGTTAATCTTAAAAATCCCCAAATAATCATTTAATTATTTCTGATAGAAATGTAAGGCTTGAAAATAATAGTTTTTTTTTATTATTCTGTACTAAATTGTAGTTTGCTGTGCCCTTCCTCTTTTCAAACCGAAGAAGAGCAATCTGTCAAGCCTGTAAAAAAAAAAAAAATGAAAGGACTTTGAATGAAAATAAGGTGTAATCTCTCATCATTCAAATAATCAGTCTTCTGGGTTAAAAATACGTGTTTTTAGTACTGCAAGCACAGAAAATGCTTCAGAGGGTGTTTTACAGGTTTTTTGTCAAACCAAAAATTGTAAATTCTGTCATGATTTTCTTTTTTTTTTTATTTCAGGCTATTCCATACAATAAACGCTTACTGTCAATCTCCAAAAAGGGCGAAATGCACCATAAAGGTACAATAAAAGTAGTCCATCTTCAAGTCTTTTTCTGATGTCATAATTATGATAAGAAAACGTGAGTCATTATTTACTGATCATCTTCAAGTGATGTGATTAAGACACAATAACAATGTATTGCTGTATTTTTGCATATTGTGTTCAAGCACAGCAACTATGCAGATCTATAATAAATGTTGGATCTCCAAGTGTAGGATTGGAAAAAAAAAATGTGAGAATGCTAAGGGAAATGATTTATGTGGTGCCATAAGCCATTTGCTGTTTGGCCTAATCCTTCCTGGTTGGAGTTTGAAGTTGTCACGAGTCAAAGAGGCTTTGAATACTAAACGCATGGATTACGGCAGGAAGTATGAGAAAGGTTGGAATACATGTACTACGTTATTCGTGTAATACGGCAAGCAAGGCTTTCATAAAACCAGATGACAGCTACAGCCCAGCAGATCTTCCTTTTTCCCCTAAGAATACATTCTTCATTTCTTACTTTTCTCTTTTCTCTTGATGCCCATGCACTTCCTCCAATTATCTCGCTCTCTCTTCCCCTTGTCTTTATATAGCTCTCTTAACCTCGTTCTCAAACCATACAGGACTGTTCCACTACAGTAAGAAAGAGAGGTCAAAGCCGCTTCGGCTAGCCAAGATGCACTTGCACGGGCTTGAGCATCAATCCCAGGCAAACTAGATTAAAGGCGTAACTCATCATTCCTGCTGGCAGGCATATGGACTGAAGAGGCCTAGCCTTCGGGTGCACTGCCATCATTTCTCAATCCCGTAGAAAAGAATGACCCCCTCTCTCATATTTCCTCGTCTCAGTTTCTTTGAACTGCACGGTCTCGCAAGGAAAAGTTTTCCCTTCCGCCACTGAAACCTTGTTGTGGAAGATTCTGTAAATCTATCGTCTGATGTCACATTTCATGAGATTTCCTTGTATTATTCATGAGAAAACATCGGGTTTTAATGTTAATATTATTGTTGCTGTCAATTTATGTGCCTGTAAACTTTTATTTATTTATTATTTTATGACCGTTGTCACATTATATCATGTTGTGTTGCTTGCTGTCTGGCACACGTGTTGGATTATGTATGTGTTGCATGGTAAATTTGAGCATACAGAGTAAACTGCATTTTTGTTTAATGCATGAATGTCATTGCAGACAACAGAATAACAAACCAAGTGTAATTTTTGAAATAAAGAGCACAATTTTTAAACAAAACATTTGACAAAAAAAACTGTATTAGAATGCAAAGACATTAAGTGTAAAATACTTTAATGCTATGCTTCTATCCAAAGTTTTTTTCATCCCATGTCTTCAACAGAACAAAATCACCACTTCTTGGGAAATTGTACAAAAAAAAAAATCTGTAATAGAAATCTTGTCAGACGAAACGCAATAAATGTTGTCATGTTATCTTGTGTTTGGATGGTGTTTGGGAACGCAATCGTTTGAGACGCCTCTGGGAGGGGATTAAACCAAACCATTCTGATGACAGACTTTGGCATATCAGAACGATCTGTGCGATGAAATTGATCCGCTGGTTAGTCCAGTTATCCAATCACATCCACCATTGAGGCAAAATCACGGTCATTTTGTTGCGCATCGCAGGATTTATTCTGTAAATATGTTTCCGTTGTAGTTTATGCACATGTCTTCTTATTAGATGAAAAACTGATCAGATAAAAGTTTTTTGTGCGTATTTTGGCATTTCCATCCAGTGTTTTTTTTGTTGTTTTTTTTATGCAACATACCAAAAATATGTTGATAGAAAGTTAGATTTGGAAAGTATTGAGTTAGACTTTGAGAGCCCAAATATACTTTTGTACAATGCATGCATGTTGCATTATGCTAAACACAACAGAAAACAAAGAAACTATAGTGTACTCCATAGTGTCATAAAAATATCTGGCCAGTTTGCATTTTTACCAGGCACATCAAACGAAAGTCTGAGGCTTGATGAAATTTTCTGAACTGACAGCGTTTTCATCGTGAGGCCTGGCATGACTAATCACAGATGCTGCCAGAGTCCCTTTCAGTGTTTTTCTGCACAGACCGGTCACCAGTGGAGTGGTATCCGTCGCATGTAAAGCGCTTTGAGGTCCCAGAAAAGCGCTATATAAATGTAATGAATTATTAATTAGCAAATGTTTCAATTTATTTCTCTGTATGATGCATTATCGATGCTACACTCTAAATATGTTACGATTTAGCAGTTCGTGCACACTTTTCTTCCTCTTCTGTGAACTGATTTAGACAAATACAGGCAAAAAAGATGCACCTTTGAGTATAGCCTATTGTTAACTTTTTTATTAAAGGCATAATATTGATATTACAATGCACTGGGCCTTTGAGTTTCAGCTCAAGCACTAGGGAGTCCTTGCGTTTTGAATGAAAAGATACTTAATTATTCTATCGTGTGCATTGAAATTCTATTTTTATGTCAAAACATAGTGCGGTTGTGTTTTATGCTCATTGTCCAGGGACCGGAAAACACCCAAAGTGTGTTAAAGACGACTAAACTCTTCCAGTGGAGTGTGAAGGATGACGTCCTGGTTGGAGACCCACTCAGCGAGGTTAAGTGAGCTTAGTTGCAGCCGGATGTTTTACCGGTTTCATCAGTCGTGTCAAAGCTTGGGCAGCGATCAGAGAGACGATCAGACCCGAGCGCCGCCTGACTCACATATCTTCAAACAGGCCTCATCTTTCTTTCTTTTCCCCAGTATACACAGACACACACACATTGTGCAGCATTAGAGGTCTAGGACAATTTGGGTTCCTTTCAATACGTGTGGGTGTGTTTAAGTCGAGGCGTGTGGGTGTGTTTAAGTCGAGATGTGTGGGTGTTTGGAGCAGCTAATGAGGGCACATAACGAGGACATTTTGCTTGGTGAGAAGGGAGCAAAAGACTTTCAAATAAGAAGAGTGTGTTACTGTCGGCCGGCTTCTTTTGCACTCTTGGTGGGTGTGCTGTCATTTGGTTTTTTGAAGTTCTCTGTGTGGTCACGGATCAAATATGGTGATGACAATTACCATTTAATGATAAATGATGTCTGTGAGCATCTGAAAGCTCAAAAAGTCTAAAAAACCGAAGGCATCGGAGCATTAAAGACACTGTGTGCTGGTGGTGCTTTAGATAATCTGTGAAAATGACACACTTTTAGCTGTGCTGTGTTCCTGCCTTTTGCCTGATTCATTTTTGTTCTGTGTTATGTTTTTTTATGTGGTGGATTAGTATAGACATTCCACAGAAAAACTTAAAATTGTGCCATAATGGCACATTTGTTCAGTGTCATTTTGGTACTTATAAACCCTATTCCACTTTATATGATAGAGCTGTTCAAAAGTAAGCTACCATCCAAAAGTTTGAGGGTCAGTAAGATTTTTTTTGCTATTTATTAAGTTCCAAAAGATTTCTATTTCAAATACATGCTGTTCTTTAGAACTTTTCTTGCAGTTTCCTCAAAAATATGAATACGGATCATGTGACACTGAAGACTGAAGTAATCACAGTAATGATCACATGAATAAATTACATTTATTTAATATATTTCATTAAAAAACAGTTAATTTAAATTGAAATAATATTTCAAAATAGTACAGTTTTATGTTTTTTAATCAAATCAAAGCAGCCTTGGTGAGTAGAAGAGACTTATTTTTTGTCTTTCCCTACATTTGATGTATGGAAATTGGAGTAATTTAGTTATTTTAGCCACTTTTGTAAAATGTGTAAAGTGTGCAGAAATTGTCCAAAAAGCTTTCTTTCAAAAAAACTTGCTAAACCAGCATGAATACTTTTAATGTGTTTCCTTTTCATCCTCATGGACATCCTTGTCATTGACTCATTCTCAGAGTCTCCGTCCTTCAGAGGAGTGCTGTCCATTATGGATGATGTCCGATAGGAGAAGCCTCTACTAAATGTTCTGGAAGTGTCGGCTCGCATTTGTACGAGCGGCGCAGCGTGAACGCCATCATGGACGGTGAGCGCAACAAAGCGACTGACTGGAGCAGTGGTTGATGGGTGGGAAATGTGTCCTCAGGGGCCGTTGATGGATCACTCATGTCAACGGCCTCTAGACATCGAAAGTCAAGCTGTGTCCTGCGCTTCCATATACTGCAGCTACACTACCAGTCAAAGCTAGACACACATACTCTCATTCATACTCATTCTTTATCATGACTGTTGTCTACATTAGTAATATTAAGTCATGGAGACTTCATGCAATAAGTCATGCAATAACACATGTAAATATAATGATTTAGGGACACAGATGAAAACTTTGAGCAGCTTCTAGTTTCAATCTCTGGCTATGTCTGGAACTTCATCAACCAAACTTTATGAGGTGCATATTGGGATGCTTTTCAACCAGTATTGGAGGATTTTAGGTTTTATGCAACCATTTTATAAAAGCTAAGCCACTTATTTGTCCATCCCTATATTTATGCAAGGATGTTTGTATTTTAGGATGAAAGCCGAGTTGTGTGAATAACAATTATGATGTTTCTTTCTTCGCTTCCATTTCATTGAGAAGTACCTACAGTACAGTGCCATGCATACGTTTAGACACCCATGCTAAATTTGCCTAAAAAGAGGAAAAGAAAATCATCTTTTGGAAATTGATCTTAATGTCTTAATTAATAAAATGAGGAAAAATCCAACCTTTAAGGACACCAATTTTCTTTGTGAATGAAAAAAGTATCGTAAATAAATAAATGTTCTTCCTTAAAATACAGGGTGCATAAGTCAGGACACCCATATGTTAAATTCCTATAGAGGCAGGCAGATTTTTTTCTTTTTGAAGGCCAGTTATTTCATGGATCCAGGATATGCATCCTGATAAAGTTCCCTTGGCCTTTGGAATTAAAATAGCCATCACATTCCCTTCACCATACCTGGAGATTGGCATGGTTTTATTTCAGTTAGCCTAATAGCTGGTTTGATTTGCATTGAGAGGTGATCTTATGGAAAGTACCCCATGCCAATCTGTAGGTATGGTGAAGGGTGTGTGATGATTTGCACGTTCTCTTTCTTATCCAAACACTATTCCTGACAAACTCTTCATAGACAAGCTTGTAGAGCTGCTTTTATTTGAATGTGGTTGACCTCATTTTGTTCACATTTTCAATTGTTTTTCTAAATCCACATGTTTAAATGACAAAATAATTATTATTTCATCTTTTAATAATATACATAAGAAAAAAAAGACTTCAAGCGTAAAACTTGGATTATTAAAACATTTTCATATGCATAGTCAAACGATACCCCCTCCCTACCAACACTACTGAATCACAGACGCACACTCTCATTCTCTTCCGAATGACGCATGAACATCCCCATACTCTCTTCCCTTCACACACACACACACACACACAGTCTTTCTCTTCAGCAGTGGGAACATGCTCAACTGAGCTGAATTTGCATTTACAAATTGCGGCTGCTGTTTCCTGCCTTTGCTGCATCTCAAACTCCCCTTTTCTCTCCCACACAGGATTTCTGAAAACACACTCATTCTTTCACTCACACTGGATGAATTTACCCATGTGTGAATATACTGGCGCCTAAATACTTGGAATTATTTATTTAAAGATATAGTTCTCTCAAAAAAAAAAGAAATGTAACATTATGCCTACAGCTTTAATAAAAATTAAAAAAAACATTAAATTAATCCATATGACTCATGCTAAGTCTTCACACAAACTACTGTATCATATGGCTTCAGATTACTTGGAATATATTTGTTTTGAGCATAATTATTATTTTTGGATCCCATCATCATCTATGTTGTTGTTGTTGTTTTGGAAACAGCAAGCATGTAGATTCTACTAAATATTGCTTGTTGTGTTTGATGACATATTTGGGGTGATGTGATGAGTGAATGATGACACTTCTGCATATATCGCACATTGAATATTCCATCATGTCAGCTAATGATAAAAATGCAAACAGGACAAATGCCTGTGTGATGGAGAGAAATGAACTCTCCAAGGTTTTGTAATACATTTCTATAGACGTGAAGCTATTAAAACAATTTATAATAGTAATATAATTTATAATAATAATAATCCATATATAATAGACAATCCAAAGTTGATTTAAGGGTCAATTCAAGTCATTAGTGCATTTGAAATTCCAAAAAATATTGCACTTCTCCCTATAATTAAATTTTACGTTATGGCTGTTGGAAAATAAGAAATAAGATACACACTCAAACACACTTAAAAAAGGAGCCTAAACAACATTGGACCCCATTGACTTACATTATATAGACAAAAAAATGTAAAATGTCTTCTTTTGTGTTTCACACATAGGTTTGGAGTGACATGAGTGTGAGTAAATAATGACCGAAGTTTCATTTTTAGGTGAAGTATTCATTTAATAGCCAGCACTTTTGTTTTCCAGGTCAGTTTTCATTTAATATAGGATTTTTTTACACTGTATATTTCTGGCTTCTAAAAAACACACCATCTTTTTTTTTTCGTCATAGTTAATTCACTGGGCAATCTTGTCTTGCAGTATCTCTCATTTCCTGACAAAATGTTTCTTATGTCTCTCTCTCTCTCTCTCTCTCTCTCTCTCTCTTGTAACTACTCAGCAGCTCTGATCACTGCAGGCGCACACAGACACATGAAAGGTGAGCGCAGTGAATGTGTCACACAGCGAGACTCATGCTGACGCCCCAAAGTGCACAGCGATGGCGACTGCCTCCACTTCAAAAGGGTCTGGGGGCTTTTCTCCCCTGCACCCTCACATTTCACAAAAAAAAAAAAGACATTTCCCAAGAATCTAAATTGCTTCTGAACTACTTTAGCTGGAGGTTGAGTTGAATGCAGTGGGAGGTTTCACTGCATCAAGTATTTTAACTCAGAAGTCAGGCGTAGGGGGTCTGGCTTCAGGCGCAGCGGCTGGAAAGACAATACTGACTTTTCTGGCACAGCTAAAGTGGCTCTGACGAAAATGCACCGGGCGTTCTCATCGCCTCCCGGAAGATGCATGAAGTCAAATTATAGTAGCTGGAGGTGCATTGACACAAAAGAAACTGTTTTTGGTGGAAAAAAATGTCTCAGTGGTGTTTTTTTTTTTGAACATGCAGTGAAGTTTGGACCCCATTGTTTTTTCTCTTCATCTTTTGTGTTCCACAGAAAAAAGAAAGTGAAACAGATTTGAAATGACGTGAGGGTGAGCAAATGGTGACAGGATTTTCATTTTTGGTCGAACTATCCCTTTAACTGCAGTATTTATAAAACGTATTCTTTTATAACATTTGAATTTTGTTCAATCACTCAGTAATTAAATGTTAGGTAACAGCTGGTGGCAGAGTGAAAACAAGTAATTAGTCTGCTTTAGAACATTCTAAAATTCTAAAGAGACAGGTGTTTTCATTTCATTATTTTTGTTTAAGATCTAAATGGTTGCTGCGATGCACTAAGTGGTTGCTAGGGTGTTCTCTTTGGTTTCTGTAATGTTCTAAGCGGTCGGAAGGGTATTCTAGGAGGATTCTAGGATGTTCTGGATGGTTACTATGAAATTCTAAGTGGTTTCTATTCTAATTGGTTACTATTCTGGGTGTTTTCTGGGATGTTCTTGGTTGCTAGGGTTTTTTAAGTCTTTTCTAAACGGTTGCTTACAGGCCCCAAGTCAAAAGAATATGATATTCAATATGTAACTCGTCCCGCTCCGTTAAAAATGTGTTTGTTGAAAGAAGCTGCATATGCTAATCCTTTTTTAAGCTTTCTGACTTTCTGATTTTCTGCCTTGAGAATGATAAAATTCTGATAAACCAAGAAGATCATAGTCTTTTTATAGAGTGGACTCTTTAGATTTTGACTTCCTCATAAGTAACATGCTAGAAAACCTGTCAGAATACCTTAGCAACACCCTGGCAACCGCCCATGAGCACTTTTACTTATATAATATAAACTTAAATGTAGTGTGTGTGTGTGTGTGTGTGTGTGTGTGTGTGTGTGTGTGTGTGTGTGTGTGTGTGTGTGTGTGTACATACACACACACAATATGTAAACACAAACGTTTATGTTAGATGCGATTAATCGATTTGACAGTGCTATGTAAAATAACAACACTGCCTATAACAGCAATTTTTCACAAGAAGCCACCATTCCTTGATTTTTTTTCCTAGTATTCTGCATTTTTGTGGACAGGTGAAGACCTCTGAAGATAACCAAGACTTTGAAATCCTCCAAAGTGTGGAGTCTGGAGGATGAAAACAACAATGTGAGTTTGAATCATGTTCAGATGGTTTGTTTTTTTGGATGATATGTCCTGCGGCTCCTTGTGAGCGATTCATTCTGCAGCAGACAGTGATCGTCTCACATTCTGGAAAACCGTTCTGAAACGTCTTGAGTTTAATCTCATTCTGGTCCATGTTCAAGCCTGGCACCGAGCCGTGTTTCGACGGGTCCAGTTTCGCTGCAGGCGGTACAGTCGCTGACAAAACAAATCATTGTGATCAAAAACAAAAAGGGAAAGAAACGCATCCACAATTCCTGGTGCATATGTGAAAAAGAATTCTGATTCTGCTACGACAGGCACTGATATGTTATATAACAGAAAAATGAAAAATAAAATATTGTGGATAACAGCCAATCTTGGGAGAATTTGATGAGAACTATTGATAGAATTTAGTACTTTGGCAAAGTTCAATAGAATGCTGAGATCTCTTCCGAAACTCTATGGGAGACTGTGTGATTTTATTAATGTCTTTTTTCGCAAATTAAACATAATGGTCTCCTTTTCCTCTCAAATTCATTGCATTGCTGACTAAGAAAAACAATTGAGATATAAATGTTTCTTCTTAAATAGGATGCCGTTTGAAACTTCCCCAACTTTTCTGCACTTTTATTGACAGTCTTCCTCAGGCTTGTGCTGTTTCTTCATTGTGCTTTAAAGTTAAAAGACTGTCATTTTGTCACAGTAATTATGAGGACAAACAATTACAGCGTCCTGCTGACAAAACAGTGATGCCAATCAAGAGGTACGTGGGCATAGAACTATTTTGGTGTTTTCCTCTGTTCTGTCTTTATTTTGTTTTAGCACGATTGCTTCTGACGCAGCAGCACTTCCAGAAATAATTGAAAATCAGTGGCGAAAACTCATCAGTGAGCGAGAAGGGAAGATCAAATGCGCCAATGAAAAGATGAGGGTATGTGCTTGTGTGTGTGTGCATGCACACGTACGCGCGTGTGTGTGTGTGCGTAAGTGTGTAATTCTGGTGATAAACAAATTCGTCCGTAACTTTCCCAGTATTTGCTAAGCTTTTGCTAAGGTCATTTCTTAGTGGTTTCTGAGCCAAAAGAGTCTCTATGATATTCTGGTTCCTAGATATGGCCATGCAGGATATTTTTTAATGGATGGCTTTGGGAAATTTTGCCCATGTTATTGATGGCATATATTTTAAAATAACAACAAAAAAAAACTAAAAAATTGAAAAATAAACATTTGTAACATTATAAATGTCTTTACTGTCACTTTTGATCAGTTTAATGCATGCTTGCTAAATAAAAGTATTAATTTCCTTCCTTAAAAAAAAAACGCACTGATCTCAAACCGAGAGTTTCCACACACTACTAACTAACTCAACTAGGCCCCGCTACTTTATTTTGAGTATGCCTTGGAAGTGAATTATTTAAATGAGGAATATTGTGACGTGTTTGTTCCTGCAAGAAAACTCAAGACTACAATGGAGGCGTTTCAGGAGTTCAGAAACAGTGACACTGATATAGAGAAGAACTCCTGCTGGAGGAACTATGTGCTTTGGAACTTTACTGAGCTTTTTCATGCTCAAACAGCAACACTTGAAAAGTTGAAAATGTTAAAAAAGCATAATAGATCACTAAGCAGAAGTGATAATAATAAGACTATGTACATACACCAGCACTATCACAGAAATGTTAGCTGGCATTGAAAGCCACACAAGCGGATCCATACAACACTGGAGTTTTGCCAATGTGAGTTTGTTTATTGTTCAAACAACCTTAAGCAGTCTAAAGTCTTGCCAATTCATTTAGCAGCGGAAATGTTGAGATGCTTCCCGTTGCTTGTGGATGTGACCCGTGAACTGTGTAAACACTCTAAACCACTAGAACTGTGAGGTGATGCTTTCTGAGAACTGAAACTTTAGCCATAGAAACAAGGTTAATTTTAAAGTCAAACGGAGCTTTCGCACATACAACCTTTCCATAATTTAGCATCATTTTTTTGTGAGCAGAACCTATTGTCAAAATGCCAGCAAATCAGAAGTTGTCATATTGATGTTATCTGTAAACCAAGCTGTAAGATTAATGGTTTGCATTTCTTTTAAGTGAGCTTTCCCTTGACGTGGTGTCATCTGAAGACATTCTCCATCTCTTTGACGTTTAAGAACAGCTTCAAGATTAAACTGAGCATCTGGGTATTTACGAACACATTTAGAAACAACAGCTATCATGTTCACTTTATTGTTTCTTAGAGCAGGACCATCATCAAGCCTCAATAAAGCTTCTGTCATTATATAATAAAAGCTTTGAACACTTATCCACACCACTCTCAACTCTTCCTGTCTTGTTTCTTTTCTGCAGATACCATTCTGAAGGAAATCTGCTGAAAACATTGAGTCACCATTTGAATTTATTTGTGTCTGGCAGAGCAGGAGCGTCAGAGGATAGACAAATGGACTGGATTACAGGGGTTAGAGTTAAACTCTTGATTCACTTGTATCAAACACATTTTTGACAGACAAAAACCGGTTTGTGCTCCATTGTACAATAAAATACTGTGGCAGGTATCATGGTATCAGATGATAAAGATGGTGTTTTTGATATATAGCATGGTACGGAAATGTATGTACCATGGCATTCATGTGCATTTCCAAAAAAACATGGTAATACCATAGTATATTTTAATACCTATGATACTTGCTATTTTTTGCATATAGTGCTATGGTAGAAATGCAGAAATGTGGTATTCTTTGGAGTACCCAGTAAACACCAACCCTTAAATATTTAGCACTAATAGCATCTTGCAGCATTTGTTCTGCAACCACATTTCATCATGCTATTTTAGCAACTTTTGTATGAGCGAACACCACTCACATTTTCTTATTGCTGGTAGAAATGGTTTTGCACAGCAGAAAGTAGAATATAATGTTATGAGGTTGCAACGGCATGAATTAAAGAGCGGCATTTAACGCAGTGTTTCGCTTTGGATGCAGCTAATAGTGTTTAAGCATTATCACAGCAGCGCTGAAGGAGCCAGGCTTTATTCCAGTCACATAAACTGTTGAAGGAGCATCTTAAGAACATTACATTCTGTAGGCGCTGAGAGCATTCGGGGAATTGGTTTTACCTTTTAACACACTCACTGCTTATTATGTGTGTTGATAAAAGGTAAACACCAAATGTAATGAGACCCCCCTAATAAACTCAGCCTCAGCCCACTCAGTCTCACATTGCTCATTTTCCACACTTGTTTACCTCCAAACAACCTTTATCTGTGCTCTTCTCTCCTCTAGGATTAGTCAACGTCTTTTGTGTCTAATCTCAGATGCGATGTTATCAAGGCCTTGGGAAATGCCAAGGGGGTGTTTGGTATCTCTGCGGCGGCTGGCTTGATTTCAGTCACAAATGGACAGAGTTTCCTCTTCCATTAGGAGTGAGAGCTGATACTGAACAACAACATCAGGGTCCATTGTCACCATATATCAGCTTCACCGAGCAGCCTGCGCTCTCAGACGAGATGTTATCCAGCTGTGGTCTTGGCTACATTATTGCAGAAATCATTTTCTTGTTACTGAATAGAGCTGCATGATTATGGATAAATTGAGAATCATTTTTTTATTTTATTTTTTGTTTCAGAGAACAGAGATCACAATTCTCCCACGATTCTGAACAGACAACTAAACAAAATAACATTTCAATCACTAGAGGTTCTGATCAAATGTTAATTGTGGCAGTCTATTTAAAATGTTTAATAATCTGAATAAATTATGTGTTATGAATGAATGAATGATACAATGATTCACTTTCATTACTGGATGAATTGGCGTGTTTTTAATTAATCTCTTGAATGATAATTGATCATGATAATTGATTCAATGACAGTAGCATTGTAATGATCCAATTATTATTTGAAGTGCCATGTTACTTTCAAAAGGTGATTTACACTATTTTCATCACTTCCGTGGACATCAGTGTTTATATCCAAACTGTATACTTTTATCGAGTACTTCTGTAATAATATGAATATTTATAACACAGAAATAATGATACTGTGTGGTTGAAAAGACCTATTCATGATAACTGCTCTCTCTGGCCCGACACAGATTTGAATGTTCAGTTTTGTTAGTTTAATAGACACTGGCGAATCGTTGTCATTTAGGAATGAGATTACGAGTGCTGAATCGAGATCACAATCTTTTATCGATTTTTCATGCAGCTCTATGCTGAATATATATAATTATAATAAGAATATATATAATATATATTACTGAATATTTCAAACAAAATAGATTTTTATTATGGTTGACAATTGATTTGCGATTTTATTTCGATTAACAGCATACATATCAACGTTTGCAACAGAATGCGTTTGTAATGAAGTTAATAGTTCAGGGAAGGAGAAGGCGGGAACCAGTAAACGCTCAATGTAATTTTATTAACAAAAGTAAAGTGGCAGCACCTCACAGACGACTGCCGCATAAATGAAAACAAACCAACACACAAAAACTCATCACTCCTTTTATATCCTCCGTAAAACTAATGACACATCTCTCCTCAACAAGTGGCACCATTGTGTACATCCAGAGCATATTTCTAAGAAAATGTGCCTTAGAAAGTACCATTAATACCACAAAAGTTGATGCCTAAGGTGTCATAGGAGGTCATTAATAAAATAAAATATACAGAATAAGTCAGAAGCACCAGAATATAAAAAAAATCGAGTCAAATCTTTTTCCATTTCATTGGTGAAACACTGTCCTCTGAACTGGATGGCAGAATGACAGATTTGCAGAGAGAGACTTTTGGAGTCTCAGACATGTTCTGAAGTTAAGTATAAATATTGCACGTCCTGTGCTGTCTGTACCTCAGAAGAGTGAGAAAACAGTTCCTTATTGATCTCCCATGTAAGACATGACTGAATCCACACAGTTCATTTTACACTACTGTCTAAAACCCCAGACTATATATCTTTTGAAATTTCCTGCCTTGGTTCAGTAAGTTCTCCACCAAACTTTTGAGGTGTTTACCTGCTTTCATAAATTTCACAACGCATTACTTTGCTTTGTTGTCCATATTTTTAAGGGCCGTAAAAGATGACCCTACTGAATAAAACTTTTGTGAGATACCCAGAGTTTTGTCAAATCAGAATTCTGCTTTCATGTGATACAGCCTAAAGTTCTGCTGTGATACATTATGTGTAATGTTTGGAGGCTGGCGAGAAATGAGTGGAGATGAAATAGATATGAAACAAGCATAATGTATCCTGGAGTTTATAGGGCTACAAGGAAGTGACTTCATGAGATGTACTAATACTGTTTAAATGTCACTGCACTTGATGGCAAAATATCAAAACAATGACTTTGTCAATGGTATGTTAACACCATATATCTTAAGGTGATAGAATAATAACTGCATTTCATACAAAAAAAATCAGTTTGTCTGCCATATTTGTATGCATGTGCAATACAACTTACAGCACAGCATGCAGTCATAAAAAGAGAGTTACCTTTAAAAAATGAAGTAGATATTTAGTATAGATATTACTAACCTGGAAGCCCTGCAATTTTGAACTCTAGAAAGCTAGTTTCTCTTATCAGGACTTCTTCCGGAGATTCCCACAGCCGGATTTATTGTACGGATGCAGTTAAGAAGGTTGAGTGGCTGAGACAGGGTTTTTAGAAGACAGTTTTGACTGCTGTTATGGGTTTTGTTTCAAAAACATACAATAATGACAACAATACTTCTGGACAAGACTGCCCACTTAGACAAGAGAGGTTGTTTTGTGTAACAGAAACTCCTTCAAATAATTGCATAGTCATGTTTCTCTCAATATGTAGTTTGATGCAGGTAAACTGGATTGGAGCAACACCCCATACAGACTGAAAAATGGCCATGAAAATGCTGGACATGGTCGTAACTTCTTGCATCATGTTTGTTTTGTTCTGTTTCAGGTGTTTCAGATACACAGAGATATGGATTGAGTGGACGGACTGCTTAAATACTCCTTAACTCGATCCTAGACATGGTTTCATTGGGATAAGATAACTCACTGTAGTCATTGCCCACACTATTACTGTGATTACTTTTCTTGGAATGAATAAAAGGCTATTTGCAAGAACGCAGTAATGGCTGCCAATTTGCTTGTGATTTGCAAGCCATGCATTTTTCTTCAAAACGGCTGTAGTCAACAACGATCGGTCACCTTAATATGCTGTACTCATTTAGCCACTTCTTCATTGAATTTGAGCTTTACACACCCACTTCAAACAGCGTGAGGATTTCTGGACAAATGCTTCTTGCTTTTCAACGTCGCGTTTGGACATTCAGAGCGAGTTTTGAAGACAAATAGGGTCCATGCTTGAACCATGCTTTGAATTACTTTGCGCTTTATTTTTGTCCTTGGGTTTGACCCCCAAAATGTTGATCACAATTTCAAAAGAGTCTCTTCATCTTGACATTTGCTGCCTCCTCCCTATAAGGACACATTAATATCGAATATGCTCCCTAATGAGTAAAATCATGCATTATCCAACAACACTAATTAAACTCCAAGGTTTCCCTTAAAAGAATCCATGAATAAAATCAATAATGATGCTTGGGTTGGTTGAGAGCTGCTATTTTTAAATATTGTTTATGTTATGAATTATGTATCACTTACTGCTTGAAGTTCACTTTATAACTTTCAAACATGAGAAGTATCTGAACAAGCACATTTTTTAAGCGTTTTTAAAGCACACATTAAAGCACACAGCCACTATTATTGCACAGTGCAGTTAGAAATCTTGCAGTTATTAAAAGTATGGCGATTGTGATTATTTTGTAATGCCCTTTTTGTTTGCCATTTTTATTGTTCATTGAATATTACTGTTTAGGTTTATTTTGTTTTTATTACAGTTTTAATTTTTGTTTATTTACAGTTAGTAACAACTTAAACTTATTTCAGTTAGTTGACAAGGCAAAAAATGTAATCTAATATTTAAACTATATATATATATATATATATATATATATATATATATACGGTTTATTTCGATTAACAATTTTTTTTTATAGTTTTAGTTTCCGATAACATCCCTGGATTGGACTGCCAAAAGATGTCATATCTGCTTAAAATTGTATGGAAAAAAAATGCAATTAATTTATTTTGAGGATGATAATTGGAAGTCACTCACATTCAAAGAGACAATGTAAGTGTATGTAATAAGAAACTATTCCATTCTGAATATTGTGAACATGTTTTTCTGACAGGGTTTTTTTGCAGGAAAAACAAATGATGCCAGGAACAAACAAAGTGAGATAATTGTGGCTTTAAATCCCACATTTGCTGTTGTATTTCTGGTAATTTCGACTTTGTCTTATTTTTATCTCGTGAGCATTTCATTTTTTTACTCTGGGTTGGAAAAAAGCCCATAATTTTCACTGCCATCCTGTAGACTTGATAATCTACTTTTGCCATCGAGGCGTGTTTACACAACAGCCCCTTCTTGTATTTCCTGATCTTATCCCATGGCCTTTTCATTTCCTGTTAGCATATTTCATTTCGTCTCACTGGGAACTAGTGTCTCTGCCATAGGCCTGGGTACAGCTCAGCGCTAAATAGCATTTAGCTACAGAAGCTCACCGGTTTGGTTTTTATTTAGATTTATTTTTTTGTTGTTCATCCCCCTCCATCTCGCTCCCCATGTTTGGCTGATAGCGTAGGAAGAAGCCTCTCTGAAGAAATATAGGGGTTGGTAGAGAATTCATTGTACAATTGATCCCATGAGAGGGGATGAGGAGGAGAGGGAACGGGAGGGAGGTTAGCGAAGGGTTAATGCGGAGGGCTGGCTCCGTGTCAAGGGATTCCGATTGGAAATAATGGTGCAAGAGTCTCAATTTGAGGCGATTACACCGAGCTGCTTTCAGATATTTCCCTTAGTGTCAAACCTCTGTCAGCGAGGACTCACGGAGCAGCTATAAATAGCAGTGGGAACGGCTTACAATTCAACATTTGCTGGTTTAAAATTATTAGCGACTTTCGCTCAGGAATCCCGCCGAGAGCGCGAAGTAAGTGTATCTGATAGTGTTTCCAATCTGCTCGGCTTCTATCCGGCTCTCTCAGTGACATTCAGAAGCGGTCAGAAATGAAGAATGTACTTTGTCATGGTTCAGTAATTACTAAGTATGGCCATAAAGGACTGGATTTAAGAGCAGGCTGCTTTGTGCCAGCTCTCCTCGGGAAGGGATTTTGTCTTTTTACTGTCAGCGGTACCACAGAGCGAGGCGGTCTCGTGCTAAGAATGAAACCTGCTGAGTTATAGACGTGTCACCTGGGGTTGGTCTTCACAGGTGACATTTCCAGAGTGTGGCATGCTGGGTAAAGCGCATCAGCTGTCGCTGAAATCATCTGCCGGCTTCGAGAGCGATTTCCTTAAAGCTGCACTGGGTGATGCTTCTCTCAGGGGGTTGCAGTTTGGGCGATTAGTCCCTGCTGGTAGATTGCGTAAATACACCCACAAAGAGAGAATTTGTGTTTTCTGATAGAATAGCATTTCTTGCAGCAACATATAGGTAATAAAATAATAAATAAATAATAACATAAATAATAAAATAATAATCCCCGTAAATAATCCCGACAGCATGAAATAGATGCGACTCAACAAAATATTTCACAAGCCATGAAGCAGAGCATCCGGGTCATATATACTTCCGAGGCCGCCTGCACTACTTTAGCACTAGCCGTTTCCATTGAGATGAATGGGTATGTTAATGGACAAGTCTCCAGGTATATTAGACCTTGCTACAAAAGCTTACACTTATCAGGGTAGATGCCCCGTCATGCAAACATGGTTACTATGCCATTGTAGGAATTTACCTTATACTGACTTTACTCTTTTTCTTGTTATTTCTGCCTTGTTTTACAGGATAGATAATATAATATCTAAACATCCTTAAAACAAGATGCATTTATTTCAGTAGTAAAAATGCATAAGATATAAGGTTTTGTTTCAAATCTAGTTGAATTTAATTAAATTGAATGAGGTTCATGGTTTTATATATATATATATATATATATATATATATATAAAATCTTTTAGGCATAAACATGTATGCTTTCTATAATATTCTAATTCAAACACTATAATTAAATATGTGTGTGTGTGCGTGTGCGTGTGCGTGTGCGTGTGCGTGTGCGTGTGCGTGTGTGTGTGTGTGTGTGCGTGCGCATGCGTGTGTGTTCTATTAGTTTCATTTTCATGGACTTGTTTGTTTCTCTTCAATCACCTGTTTCTTTGCTCTAGTTTCCTGCCCCCAATCAGTTTCAATGGACACTCATTAATCATCACAGCTTTTTGTCATTATGTTCATCATCTTTGTGTATTTAAGTTCCTCGCTTCCTCACCCTAATTGTCCGGTATTGTTTTTGTGTCACACACTGTTGTGTGTTCTATGGATTGCCTGTATTTGAGTTCTTTAACCCTTAAACCTTGTTTTATTTGATACTTTTGGCATTTTTTCATCGAACTAGACGTGACAGAATACCTGACTCTCAAATTGAGTAAGGAAACGGATACTGCAACCTAGTTTATTGAACTCGCCCGAGAAGACCTCTCTATCCTCGACTACTCTGCCCACTTTTTTGTCTGGCTGCCAGAAAGAACTTTAATGATGAGACCCTAAAATCTCTGTATTGGACCATAGACATAGAGCCAATTATTATTCCCTCTCAGACCTACCTGACATGGGCGAAGGAATCTGGAGAAAGGTGATCCGATGTCTGGTCTTAACGGCCACCACAGAGTTGGAGATCGCAGTGAGGCCTGCCCCGGACCCTGAGTCAACGCCAACTCCCACTGCGGAGTCCGAGCGTGAGGCTACATCTGTCCAGGAGCCGAAAGTAGCCGCCAAGCCTGACCAGTTGTGTGTGCCGACTTCAACATATGAGCCGGTGGGAAATGGAGAAGTGCTGGAAGAGGATGACAGCCACCCTCCATTGATTCCAACCAGCCCAAAGCCTTCCTCCCCGCTGGTCCCGTCCAGCCCAAAGCCTTCCTCGCCGCTGGTCCCGTCTGACCCAAAGCCTTCCTCGCCGCTGGTCCTGTCCAGCCCAAAGCCTTCCTCGCCGCTGGTCCTGTCCAGCCCAAAGCCTTCCTCGCCGCTGGTCCTGTCCAGCCCAAAGCCTTCCTCGCCGCTGGTCCCGTCCAGCCCAAAGCCTTCCTCGCCGCTGGTCCCGTCTGACCCAAAGCCTTCCTCGCCGCTGGTCCTGTCCAGCCCAAAGCCTTCCTCGCCGCTGGTCCCGTCCAGCCCAAAGCCTTCCTCGCCGCTGGTCCCGTCCAGCCCAAAGCCTTCCTCGCCGCTGGTCCCGTCCAGCCCAAAGCCTTCCTCGCCGCTGGTCCCGTCCAGCCCAAAGCCTTCCTCGCCGCTGGTCCCGTCCAGCCCAAAGCCTTCCTCGCCGCTGGTCCCGTCCAGCCCAAAGCTTTCCTCGCCGCTGGCCTTGCCCAGCTCAACGACTGCTATGCCGTTGATAACACCCTCCCTCAACCCCGACTTCACTGGGGCCCTTTAGTCCCTCGGACCCAGCAAAGTGATCTCAACATGGCGATCATGATACCATATTAATGATAAAACTGCTTTTTCTAGGCCACCGATGTAGAGGCTTCCCTTCATTTTAAACCTTATTGAAAATAATATTCATTTCTTCATGTGTGCAACTTTTAAGTGGCAAAAACACTTCTATGTATATGCATCAAGGCCCTTGTACATTAATTTACTGTGTGATTTGCATTAATTATGCAGTGGCCCCGAAAATTATCTGGACGGTTCACACAAAAGATGTTTTGAAAAATCCAGTTGTTTTGGACTCTCATTGGTTATCATTATATGGATTAAAAACCTTGTGTGTTTCTGAATGAAGAAAAAAGTCATACAGGTTTGGAAAGAAAATAGGGTGAGTAAAAGATGACAAAAGTTTTATTTTTGGGTGAACTAACCCTTTAATTGTTCAAATTAGTCTTGAGGCTCTTGTAGAGTATGAGGGTTTCTCGCTGAACATCTCTGTGCAAACATGTTTGAGTTTCAAAAGTCCACAAAGCGAAGAGTTTTGGAGTGGTCCAGACTGATTTTCACTCACTGATTCTAATCCCTGTGTCTGATTGGAGGAGTCAGACTTTGATTCCCTGCTCTGATTCTTTCCTTTTTCCCATTTTCCTTCTTCAGGGTTTCTTTATCGCTCTGCGCTTTGAAGAACCCTCAAAACCTTGGGCTCTTGTTGGTCAAATAAGGCAGATCTCATTTCGTGGATGGCAGCTTCTCTTCTGTCTTCACGCACTCACACCCATGATCACCCACATCTAGATACCCCGACAGCCCAGACTCGATGATTACTCTTACTTCTGATGCCAAGTGTCAGTCCCTCACACACACAAAAAAAGTCCAAATCCATTGGCTGACTTCATCATTATTTCATGGACAACCTTTCCTCGTGGTGCTGTCAGTCAAAATGCCAAAATCTTCGGCGGCCAGACAGTCGCCCTGCACCAGCATCTGATGCCATCACCCTTCAGAACAATAGTCCTGTCGATGATATAAGCCACCTGATGTCTCCGGTGTCCGTTATCCAAAAAAGCGATCACAGAAAAAAAGAGAGGGGGATTTAGTGACTGGCTCGCTCCATCATAGTTACTCGGGGAGCAGAAGCCTGGAGTTATAGATATATCTACAGGCTAGCAGACGAAACACAAATCATACGTCGCTCTTTGGGGTAAAAGGGGTCATTATTAACTGCTGGACATGATGCGTGAATTGTTTTCTGTTGCATGTAAAGATGCATGTCTTTGAGAATAAATAGAAGTTATCAAAGGGGATTGTGGTGTGACATCAAAGTTAGCTTTTCATCTGTTACTGTAAGATTAATAAATAGATGCAGCTCTGTTTTAAAACCTAAGCTGATTTAAGAGACCTTAGCATTGTATGCACCCTTCATGATGAATTAGAGATATGCTCAGTGAAAAACAAATCATCTATGATGAATATATGACATGAATATGATCAAATATTTGATCATTTAAAATCAATTGAACTGGAATACACTCTGGGATTGCCTGCTTTGCATAAGATACATACTTTTAAAAAATAAAGTATCACAGCATCCTATACTATAAATAGTTTGTATTGCAGCTTATGTTGCTGTGCATTCAATCAGTCACTTTTAACGAACTGAAATAAAGATGTTTCTACATTCATTGCAGCATTTTATTAAAACCGTTTTCAGTGTTAATTTCAATGTTTCAATTTTTTTCCCTAAAAAACATTGGTAACGCATTACAATGTCTCATTTGTTAACATCAGCTAACTACATTAGTTAATATGACCTAAGAACGGCATAACTAATGTTATCAAAGGAGACTTTATTGTGCAGAGTTACTATAATACTTTTTTTTTTTAAAACAATATGTGTATTCCAGAGGTTTTTATATAGGCAAACATTTTAAAGTCAGCATCCTGGTGGAGTTGACATGCATAACCATAACCAGTCACACACAAAAAAAACAGATGTAATCCATTCTCTATGCGCACACACGGGATGCTCTTTTAAGGATGCTAAAAATCAGCTGCCGTGAGAAAATGGGAGAACCACACATGCACAGGCATAACCTCTTTGGTGTAGCCTATAAAACAGGAGAGAGATCTTCACAGTGGAACATCCATGACAGCCGGAAAGATGAAAAGAGTGAGCCTTGAAGAAGCAAGTGTTTTCCACAGTCAAGTGTGCACATTGTTTTGCATGGCGGTTCCCTCAGCAGAGTCCTAAACAGAGCAGGTTTCCATCATCGACATGTCTCTACTGCCCTCTGGTGTAACTCCATCAACCCTGCTTCTTCTCTCCCTCACCTTGCCAGAACAGATCATTTTATCTCGGAGAGCAATCGGGTGTGTGGAAGAAGGGGGAATTTATTATTATATCAAATCAATATGTAATTCCAGCCTAAGGGGGATTTTATTTGGGCTGGGGTGAATGTGAGATGGCTTTCTTTTGTCGGGAGATAAATGAGCTGTCTCTTGGTCACTCCTTCAAACCGGGGCCTGGGGACAAATCCCTAAAGACAGCGAGGGAAGATCTGTGCATCAACGTGTCCTGATTAAAGCAGGATCACTGCAAACACTGGAAGAATTTAGTGCAACAGCTAAAAGTGCTTTGGTTTTACAGGAGGGTGTGAATACGAGAAATGCACTGAATACAGAGGATCTTGATAAAGGTATCCTGCTGATAAAGTTTTGTTTGTTTAAAGGGGAAAGAAAAGGCATTAGATTACATGAGACATGTTTCATTGTGTGCACAGTTGTCCCAAAACATATGCGGACGGTTCAAATGTCTGAATGTCATTGCTTATGCTCTTTCATTATAATAAATGACAATATCTGCAATGCCATTCAAACTTTAACAGTATTGCTTAAGTGTCCATATTATCTTTGGGGTCACTGTATATCTATAGAGATAGTTTATATAGAAGTCAGTCAGTGTGACTTTAACATCGTGTTTACTTCCCGAAGATGATCTATATGATGAAAACAGAAAGTGACCGCCAACTCCCATGAATCATTGCAAATTATGTAATCGAGTCTTCCCACACTCTCAAAATGACCTAAAATAGCCTATTTTTATTCATGATCAACAACATATATTATAACAACATATATTCAACAACAGTTACATGAAAAAATGTTTTTGTGAATAGTTTTTGATAAATAGACATGCTGTGCTAAGTCCCTGTTCCCTGAAATATTGTTGTTTTTTTGCTAAAATATTCATTAGACCATCATTTACCTGCACCGACTCAAAAACAATTTCACTGTGCAATCTTATAAAAAGGTACATAAAATAAATATTAAACTATGATAAGAAATTAAAAATGGCCTACCTATAATTAATAGATCTATGTTGATAGTTGTATGTTGTTTTGTATTATATTGTCTTTAATGTACAAATCAAGTCTTTCTACTCTCAAACTTAATTCAAATATGTTTGATCAATAATTATAAATAAAACAACAATTTCAAGAAAAGTTATAAGATAAAAATTGAATTTTCGGTGTGCTATCTTTGCAACAAAAAAATAGTTTTGAGTAAAAAAATATCTTTACAATCTTCCCTACATCAACTCCAACAAAAAAAAATGTGTAGTCTTAAAATAATAATAATAATAATAATAAATATGAGTATTATTGCTTAACAGAAATGTAAAAATGTGCTAATTTTATACTGTCATTTACAATGCTTCATAAAACTGTTATGATACAGTGTGGAAAGTGATTCAAAAGAATGATTTTCCAGTTTTTAGGGGTGAACTATTACTTTAGGAAAAGTTGAGAGAATAAGTGAGTAAAATGAGCCTGCAAATGTCAGAGAATCCCTTATGTCTCCCGAAGGGCTGTAAATTGCAAGCACAGTGAAATAGACTCTCAGTTTTGGAGACGCGAGTGCATCGTGGCTGCTTCTGCATTACATTCACCCAGTGAAGGGTAACACAAATGTGTTGGATGCAGTGGAGATGGTATAGCAGCACTGAAGGAAAGGCATCATTGGTCTCGGGTCTGCAGTGAGAAACACCCGTCCTGTCGATCTGAAGGGGGAGATGCGGAGACAGATGTGATTATTACTGAATAATAGAGCGTCTCATGTTCTCCAGCAAATGAGCACAAACAGAGGCGCTGCCAGAATTCCTAATGCTCTTCTGCGCAGTCAAACTTATTTAATGCTGCCACTGCATTTAATGCGTGTTTGTTTGCATTGAGATGCTCAAACTGACTAAATCGTCTGAACTGACAGAAGCTGATCTTAGCTGACAGTTTCCTTTACATTTACACACATCGTTCATAAAAGTCTCTCTAATGAGATTTATTATACATTATTTCATATTTTTATTACTTTCAAATAGATTTTATGTCATTAGAGTGTTATTACCCATGCAAAAAAAAAAACAAAAAAAAAAGTTGCTGCATGAATTACATTTTTAAGTATAATCAACTTGGATGTTTATTAGCAGCCATATCACCCTGTAGCCCAAGACTGGTCTCCCACTGAAGCTGAGCAGGGCTGAGCTGGTCAGTACCTGGATGGGAGACCTCCTGAGAAAACCAGGTTGCTGCTGGAAGAGGTGTTAGTGAGGCCAGCAGGGGGCGCTCACCCTGTGCTCTGTGTGGGTCCTAACGCCCCAGTGTAGTGATGGGGACACTATACTGTCAAAAAGCACCGTCCTTCGGATGAGACGTTAAACTGTGGTCCTGACTCTCTGTGGTCATTAAAAATCCCAGGATGTCCTTCGAAAGAGAGTAGGGGTGTAACCCCGGTGTCCTGACCAAATTTGCCCAGTGGCCTCTGTCCATCATGGCCTCCTAATCATCCCATATACTGATTGGCTTCATCACTGTCTCCTCTCCACCAGTAAGCTGGTGTGTGGTGGGCGTACTGGTGCAGTATGGCTGCCGTCGCATCATCAGGTGATGCTGCACACTGGTGGTGTTTGAGGAGATTCCCCCCTTCCATGTAAAGCGCTGTGAGGTCCCAGAAAAGCGCTATATAAATGTAATGAATTATTATTATTATTGTCATTTCAAATTAAATAACATTAAACTGACTAAAAAATAAGTTAAATCTTGTATAACTTTATTACTTAAATAAAATAGATTGTTTACTATTTGTCATATGTTGTCATAACTTATTAATCATATAAGGGTGGTTGAAAATACTGCAATGCAACTACTTAGGTATTTGATGTTGTTGTTGTTATGCTGTTGCTAGGGTGCTCTGTGGTTTCAAGGTGTGTTCTTATTGGTCTGACCCCAAAGTCTCTCTATATGCCATGAGTCGCTCTTTCAATGTGAATATATGGTATTTTGTTCACCCCCTGCACTGCATGCAAATGCATTGTCAAAACTCCAGATTATATCCACATGCATCGAAATAATTAATAATGTCATATATTTTTGCAGTACAAAGCCTGTAACTTTTATCACATGGCTTGAGCGTCAACACCACTGACCTTCAGTTCTCCAGGTGATATTGGCAGGAACGTTGCAGAATCTTGCATCATGCTCAGTAGAAAGGCAGACCGAATTGTAAAGTTGCTCTTCCTCAAAATTTCTGCAGAGAAATCCCATTTTAAACGACAGAATCATTTCACAGAGTAATTGATTAAAAAATGAGAGTTGCGTTAACAGGAAAAGATTAACGTTTCAAATCCTAGTGAGCTTCGTACGCAGACAGCATTTTAAGGCATTTTAGGTGCATTCCCTATGATCCAATCCCAGAATGCATTGTGAGAATATATGCATATGTAAAAAGATACGTCTACAATGGCAAACATTGAGTATTGACTAAACAGATAGGTGGTGTTGTGATCTGAAACTTTAGAGGAAAAACGTGACACTTCTGGTGTATTTGTTTCAGGAAACTTAAAAAAAAGTAGGCACTGAATATATGATATAGAAGTAATTGTCCATAAAGTCAATTGAGGTATTAATATTTTGGTTGTTTTCTTTATTAAGTATTATGTTAACGTTCTCTAATGTTTTAACATCACTCTACATTGCTGTATTATGTATCTGGTCCCGATTCATTTAGTGAGTCGATTTAATTGATTGATTTGTGCAGAAAAGGATTCACTGATCAAATAAATGATTCACCAAACCATTTAAACCCCTGCTTCCTCTGCTGTTCGTCATGTTTCTGATTAATATAATATGTATTTAGTAATATAAAGTAACATGTTTTCTACTTCTACTGGAGATATTTATTGGAAATTAGTATTTCCACAACGCTCAATCTCTAATCTGGATTTTCACTGTGTGCAGTGATTCAGTTAAAACAAATATTATATGTATGCCTGTATTTTCAGACAGATTCAAGAGACACTTCCTTCGGAGGCACGTTTCCAATCACACTTTAATCTGACAGTCGTCGGCCCCGATTAACCACTTTAATTGTCTCCAGTGTGCCACCAGATCAATCACACAGCCCGTTTCAGATGTACTCAAACCCGAACACCCCTAATCACCTGGCAACAATTATTAAGCAGACAGCAGAAGCGTTTGATAGAAATCCTAAGTGAGACTCCAATGGACATAAAGACGCAATGACTCCGGTGAAAAGGGACGGTAAAGCCATTTAACTTTTGTGGCAGAGACATTGTCAAGATGAAAGCACTTACATGAAGAGATTCATTTGGATGGTCCTCATTATTCCCTCGGTCAAATGAATAAAACATCTAAAGTAGAAATTAGTGAGTGAACTTTTGAGGTGATTTGTTCATGATCAAATCTAGCATGCAGCCTCTGGTTCTCAACATTTTTTGGCCCACAAATCCGAAATAGAGGACTGGACTTATGTGACATGGTAATGCAAATCTTTTTATAGTTGAAAGTTCACATTTTATCTCCAATTTGGAAATGTGTGTGCTTGCAAACAGCATTTTCACTTCAGTGCCTGCATTAAGTCAATATTTTAGGTCCAAGAGGACATATTTAGGTTTATATTGTGGCTATAGTAATTATGGTTTCATGAATAACTATCATTAAATATCAAAAACATATTGAATATCATAAAATCTCGACTCCAAGGCTGAGAACATCTGCTCCAGGCTGAGGAGGATGTGTAGCTTTCAGAAATGAAATCATATCTCGTCTGATTTTATGTTTATGATGACAAATGCTATCAGCTCTTAAGTGTCTCGCAATCAATCCCATTGAGACATGTTTAAATATGAGGAACATGTTTGAGAGCAGGGTTTTTTTTTTTTTTTTTTGTCAAACATTATACATAAACGTGCATAAACCTGCATGTTGGCAGAATTTCCATTTTTGGGTGAACTATTAATTTAAAATGCACCCGTTGTTTACACATTTTATGCAAGCCATAGAAAACTTTTAGGGGCCGACACTGTTTTCAACTTAAAACAAAACTTTTTATGCGATTCAGCATTTACATGACCGGCTTTTTGGGGGTCTGAAAATGCAAACTTTTGAAAATGGGATTCTAAGTGAACGTTTTTTTTTAAATATACCATTATCATCTCTATACAAAAACACAAATTTGTGAAAACTATGACGTCATGCGCATTTCTATTACATGTTTTCCTTTGAGTTTTCCTCATACAGACGACACCATTGTCAAAACGATCCCCATTCACACAGATCCATGAAAACGACTAAAAACGCTGTATTCTGCTGCCAGGCCTTTAGATGACGATGAAACACTATAGACTGAACACGTAATATGCATGTGCATGACGCCGTTGTTTCAGAGATTTGAGATTTTGGCTGCGTCCCAATTCGCCTACTTATACTACGCCCTAAAAGTATGTACTCTTTTTGTGAAGAAAAAGTACATACTTATGAGTGTGTAGCAAAAGAGTAGGCAAGCTTTGGGACATACTACTTCGTCATCAATAACGGACAGATCTGTCGCGTGCATCCTGTTACCTTAAACTGTCCTGTCAATCATCTTGTCACAGTTAAAATCCTCCCTTCAATCTAATTTAATTTCCTACAGTTTCGGAGAGAACTGTAGAAGCACGTTCATCTGCCAGTGGGTCTTTCATGAGGAGACTCTCCTACAAAAGACTCTCCTACACCTACAAAAGTTCACAATGCTGCTGCAGATGCATAATGTAGACAACATTGAATAAATACATTTTCGTCAGATTAGATACTGGTAATTAATGACTCAAACCCCTTTATCAAAACCTCTCTACATAACCGCCGGACTCGCGCGCCCTCCATGTCTGTAGTTTTTTAACACTTTTCACTCGTGTTTGTAGTTCTAATCGAATCCTCGTCCAGCGCGCCATGGGTTGTGGGCAATATCAGCCGTTAGAGTGCGCATCCATAGACATAATAAATACATAGACGCCCTATTGGCCACTTTGGAACGTTGCTGCGATACGTCAACGGGTCCGCCATTTTGCGGAGGGCAAGACTGCACTGTAATCAAATGCAAGTAAACGGGTGAGATGCATTTTTTTCTGGATAAAAACAAAAACTGTTTTTACATTTATCAACAGATTTCAGTGGTTTGTATGTGGTGCACAAAAAGTTCCATCTCTAGTTATTTAAAATCTCGATAGTTAGACTTGTAAAGAATGGTCAAAGCTCAGGCTTGTCATGTAGGCTTCTGGCTCTTTATTCCTGGATAAGAATGGGGAAGACCCCAATACTGAGATATAATTTAAGTTTTCTCATTGTGGAGAAAAGCATTTTCTGTGATTGACCTGATTTTAGCAATAACAAAGATAACTGATGGATCCTTTATGATAATACATAATGTTATGGTACAAATAGTAAATATAACATAAAGTGAGAAGTAATAGTAAATAGTTTAGTCAAAAAATAAACTAATAGTATACAGCAAATAAAATAGTAATGAATAGTATAATTATAATATCATAAGTACAATAATATAGGCTACAATCATAAAATATTGATAATAGCATATAGTTTATTAATAATACTATAATAATAGCAATAGAATAAGAAATATAAATTACAGAATATACACAATAAAAAAAGAATTTAAATATAGACTTATATTTAATATATAACTCTTTGTTAAATGTCAGTTTTATTGATCAGTAATAGCCATTATAACAGAAGTAGCTTCAGTCAAACATACAGCAGGATACAACGTTAAAATAGCCTAAATATAAAGTTATGAAACTTCACTTTCTTCACTTTGCACTCAGCCAAAACGATTTACCAGGGAACCATTTATAGATTGAGACCAAAGATTGCCCGTTAGATATACACAAGACAAATTATATCTCATGTTTAACCACTAGACTAGAGACATCCGAGCCAGCGGCACACGTCAGAAGCACTGGCCGAGGTACGGCAGTTCCAGGCGGTGTAGACGAGCGCTGAGCGCCCGGTGATCGCATCTTACAACTCCGAAAACCTCAGATCAAATTTTTAAATAGGCGCTATCTTTATAAACAAACCACATATTTGAGCTTTAAAAAACTACATTGTCGACTGAAAAACTATTAAAACTACATTTCGTGACACAATAACAGTAGTATTTTTAAATGTATCCTCTGAATGTTACTATTAGGCCTACTAATTAAATCATGACCAAATACAACCAAAAACAAACGTTTGTTCTTGCTTGGGAAAGGTAATTCCTCGAAAGCTCTTTTCAATTGTGTGGCGATTTGTAGGCCTACAGCCGCGGGCAGCGCACGAAACAGCCATTTTTCTCAATTCCCGGTATGAGAGGATGGGAAAGTTGCCATCCCCAATATGGCGGCGCCGTTGACGTACGCTCCAGCGGCCAATAGGGCGTCTATGTATTCATTATGTCTATGTGCGCATCGATCGGATTCTGCATCGACCGGATTCTGACCGGAAATAGTAGATCATCCGGGTACCTTTGGAACACTCATTTCAACATACTACGATTTGGGACTTACTAATTATATTTTCGAATACTATTTAGGACGGATAGTATGCGAATTGGGACTCAACTTTTGTTTTTTACACAAACATTTTCGCAGTTAGTTTGCGTTTTCAGCCACCCAAAACGCCATTGTCGTGTAAATGAACGGATAAACGCATACAAAGTTTTACGTTTTTAGTTGAAAATAGTGTCATGTAAACAGACCCTTAGGCCTACCCTTAATCTAACTGAATTTGCAACAGATGCATTTGATTGGATTGCATCATGTTATATTACAAGTACGAGAAATGCATTATATGCAATGCTAAATTTTTCTAACTGTCATAATCATTGTTTCTGCCTTAAATTATTACATTGTTTAAATAAATAAAAAATAGCTAACTGTGATTTTGTACATGTACATTTCTGAAATACATAACAGATCACTCGTGCAACGTGGACTGCATTTTCTGTAAAGCTGCTTCAAAACGATGTGTATTATGCGCTATGCAAATACATGTGAATTGAATTATTAGATGTGATTGCAATATGAATACATTTACATGTTTGCATTTATCAGACACTTATATCCAAAATGACTTACAAAAAAGAAACAAAGACAATTTGTCACAGAGCCAACAATAATTGCACCATCCTGTAACCTTAATCAACAGACATTTAATAAGACACACTTGGACTGCTGAAAGAGCCTTCTTGTGAATGTAAAAGTGAACACTTGAAGGCACTTGAGATCAGGATATCTGCGGAGGATTATGTGATAATAATCAAACGCCTCTTGTTAAACACCTGTTAAAATTGTCAAAGATAACCATCTTATCTTGAGTTTTTTATGTGCACTTCTGAGAAGAAAAAAAATGTCTATGTGGTGGGGACTTTCAAATTCGGAGATAAGTTAATCAGTTTTCTCTCTATACTCGAATAAACTTGACAGATATATATATATATATATATATTTTTTTTTTTTTTTTTTTTTTTTTTTTTTAATTTACATATGCATTTGGCAGATGCTTTTTTCCGAAGCAATTCTCAATGCTTTGAAGGTTTACATAGTTCATGCATCTTACCGTTGCTAGTGCCAAGCTGTAATGTTTAAGCTACACAAATGTTACTTATTTCAGCGTCACACTAATAAAAAATGCCATGCACCATTGAAAACAACAAGTAAATACTATTGTTTTACTGTCTGATGATACTGAACCATAACGACCACGTCTGATGATACTGCACCATGGTGTCAAGTAAATGTGAGATATGATCGTTTGAATTGAGGCGCACGAGATGTTGTCACTCTATCTGGCTCCAGTCCTCTTATGAGAAGACCTGATAGATACGGATTTAGTTGCTACAGTAGTATGCTATGGTAAATCTGTCTAAATGAAATAAATTGAGGCAAATGAGCCAAAGCTCCAGACAATTTATCATTATTTTTCCCTCCATGTCGCTTATTATGGCCTCTGGCTGCTGAAACATGTACATAAGTTCAAATCAGTATGTAGTCAAGTCAAGTCTTTAGTTTTATTTATACAATACCGATTGTTTCAAAGCAGCTTTACAGTGATGAACAGGAAAATAATGATTCAATGATGCAAACAGGGTTCAATTCAGCTGTAAAGCAGCTCTGAAAAAGAAAAGTGTGTCATTGTTCAGATTAATTCAGTTCAGTGTTGATTCAGTTCCAGATCATCAATTATTATACTAGTTTAATTCGGCTATAAAGCAGCTTTGCAGAAAACAGTGATGTCATCGTCCAGCTCAATTCAGTTCTCATCAAATCATCATAGTCAAAGTGTATGGCATTTAAACCCTCCACAAAGCATGAAACATGGCAAAATTATTTTAAGTAGATGTTTGGCCTTCTCGTTATATACCAGTCAAAAGACTATGAGTCCAGTGTAAATTAAAATGCTTTAACACACACACACACACACACTATAGATGGTTACATTCCCCAAAATTTTTAATTGAAGAACAGTTCTTAATCTTCTGGAGTCACAACATTATAAATATTTAATTAAATATATCAATATATCTCGTTTCCATGTTGAAAAAAATGTGTGAGGGGGCTTAGAATCCAAAAGGTTGACAACCGCTGGATTAGAATGCAGTTGTAATCTTTTAGACTTCAGTACTCGATAATGAGCAGAAGAGGGAGCCATAGAAGAGTCAGTGCCACAGTGATCAGTGTCAGACACACAACTGTAGAACTGTAGATTATATTATTATTATTATTATCATTATGTTGCTTGGAGTTCATTTCTTAGTTGCATTTAGACTCACACTCGTTCATTTAGAGCTTTTTTTGTCCAGAGCCATACTTAGGAGTAGATTTATTATTATGTATTATATTGTAGGCTAATAATTGCTTTAATTACCTTATTGTTTCTGCCTAAATGTATTATTAGCTAACTGCATCATTTGTTCACTGTACATAGCCTAGCTATGGCCATTACTATAACAGTCACCTATAACAGATTGATCATGCACTTTCGGTCAAATATAGGCTATCGTGAAAGCGGTCTGCAAATAAATGTGAATTGTATTGAATTATTAACAAATCGAAATTAGGCGGATTTCAAATATGTCAACAGCAAATCGCATCAATCATCGATGGCAGTGCCATATTTTACAATTAAATTGCATTCACTGAATAACTTAGCTAAGTAAAACTTAAATGACAAACTAAAGCTTGAGTATTATCATGTAATGATTCTTGTGGCGTTTACACTCTTAAAATAAAGGTTCCATTCAGGACTAAAACATTTGTTTCAGGCGAATGCCATTGGGTAACTTGTTATGCTAGGCTAGCCTACTTTTTAAAAACGATCATGTTTTGAAGATTCCAGAAACTATATCATGCTGATCCGATGAAGCTTCAGACTCCACTTGCAACTCAAGACAAGAGTTATTCGATATATATTTCCAAAGCCTGCAAATGTCTGCATACTGCAGTTTATGGATTTATAGCCTATTGAAAAAAGTGTGTTCATTTGGTTGTATTGTAAACAAACACCATAGTGTTGTACTACTGTACTGAACCACTGGGTGGCAGTAAGATGGTTTGGTAAGCTCACTTAAAGGCATAGTTCACCTAAAAGTGAACATTCTTTCATAATTTACTCACCCTTATGTTGTTTTAAACCTGTATGACTTTCTACCTTCTGTTGAACCATAAATAAGATATGCCATTGACTTCCATAGAATATATTCTGGAAATTCAAGAAATTCACTCAAAAGTGAAATTGAAAATACTTTTTTTTTTTTTTTTTTTTTGGTTTCACACACCATATATTAGGACATTTTGTCCTCCAAAAAAAAAAAAAATCAGTAAAACAATATTTATAGCATAATATTTGTTTTAAAATTTATTTCAGATTTTAACCAAAATCTGGTCTGGTTTATGAAGCTTGTTCAATTCATCAGTTATTCTTTCTCTTTATCAAAAAAATAAATAAATAGCCTATTTATAGATCTGTTGTGGAAAATGTTTCTTTTAAAGATATCTAATTTATTTAGATATCTAATATATATATATATATATATATATATATATATATATATATATATATATATATATATATATTCCACATCATTCCACATCAGATCTTCAGAGGATATAAATATTGTTTTTGTCTAGAGTTCCTATTAATATGTGCTTTTTGTGTCTACAGACGTTAAAGAAAACATAACTGTGAAACATTTCCCCTACTGTAAATGTAAAAATCCCACCAATTCCGCATCCCTGAGGTCTAAAAATAACAAATAAAGACATAATTCAAGTTTTTATTTATTTTATAAAATAATATTTTCTTTTTTATTGTTCTTATTTGTGCATTCGCCGTTTTCTTTATATTTGAGCTTCTAATAGTAGTGCTGAGACTGACTTTCAGGTCCCAGAGGCTCAGATGCATAATAGTCATTTCAAAATTAACCTATTATTTTCCTTTCAAATTGTTTAATGTTCTAAAAATCCAGTAGGCAGATACTGGTGCTTAACCATTTTGTTATAATAAGCAGATAAAGTATAGTTAAGTATACATCTTAGCATGTGCATCTTATGCTTTTTTTATATAACTAATGTTTAAAGCAGGAATTAACATTTTCTGTATGATTGTGTCTAAATTGTTTATAATCAGATTTAAATAAAGTCATCATATATCAGCCTTGATAACAAACGGCCTGAATGTTCAAAAACATGTTTGATCACAAAGTGTTTCTCTGTTCTATGTTAAAGGCTGAATATGATCTAGAAATAACTGACAATACACTCTGCACTATCTACTTATTCACTATCTATGTACTAATACACTATGTACTCAACCGTGTAGTGTAGACATTATGTCTAACATGGGAGTCTGATGCTCTATGCAATTGAAGCCACAGCTTCCGGGGAGATTCTGAAGTGTGCATACGATGGACTCTTTACCCATGAGGCCACAGGAGAGGATTTGTGGATGATAGTGAAGCGATGCAACTGACACTGTAGGTCACATGATGATGACAACATGGTTAATGTAATACTTCCAGATTACACACACTCATTCTACATAGAACATACTTTTTAGTCATTGTGAAGTAATTCAAAATAAGTACCTACTCAAGAGAGTATGCGATTTCAGAAACAGCATTCATTTTTTTTTTCTTTTTTTTTTCTTTCTTTTTTTTTATTAATCATCATTTGGGTATTTAAAGTGCACTTGTTCTTTTTGGAATTTTCCGTGTGAACACACAACTCACACTACTAGATATTTGTTTTTGTCTTATCTTTATCTTTTCAACTCATGAATTGTTTTGTGTTTCATAATCATTTACATTTTTTATTTTTTTCCAAAAAAAAAAAAAGCCATTTACTGGAAAAACCTTTAACGCATTTTCGATACCAAAAGATTTCAAAAGATAAAATATTGTTTTTGTCAAGAACTCCTGTTTATGTCTGTGACTGTGCACAAGTATGTTTTGTAGTTAATATTTTAAGGTTTGTGTCTATAAAGAAATGTTATTATGACAACTAACCCGGTTTCCCCTAGTGTAAATGTTATATATTTGAAGTATGGAATCAAGTGAGATAACATTAGATCCAAAAACATCACAGAAGCACACCTTTAATGCAAATTAAACAATATTGTTGAACATGAAGACATTTTGTGACTTGGTTAGCGGAACATTTAGTGAATGTCGTTCTTACTACAACTTAAGGAGAAATGACTTCATATACACACACTCCAACGCATCGAAACACCAGCTGAGTCAAACACATCAAGAAAAAGTGGCATTAGTAAAAGGAAAAGATCCTGCAGCAAAATACATTTTATTATAATGCTGTGGCATTCATACATTCAAAGTGTTAAGTTGCAGTGTAGTTTACATGATGTTGATTTTAAATATTTAATTTGAAATATAATCTATGAATAAAATCATTATTTATAATACAAATATAAATCATTCATTTATTTGAATGTGAAGACAACACTTCAAATATATCAGCTCACTTTTGTTCTGTTTGGTAGAAGTGGGGACTTTTGTTTTAAATGGAAATATTATACCAAACAAAAGGCATGTGTTATTGTAAGATTTGATTAAAATAAAAACAGTTGATTTAGATGTTACAGCATGACACAGTTTTTAGGTTACCACTGATTATTTTTTCGTTACACATATAACACCAAAACTAAATGATAATGTTTGACCTGACATGAGGTAAAATACAATATTCGACACCCCAATTATGATTCAATCAAATTATATGAACAATAAGCAAGTGATAAAAACATCATGACTCGTATACAGTATGAAATCTCCCCACATTGGCTGAAATGTCATAAAAACAGTAGATAAAAAGCAGCAACAATAATTTAACCAAATTCCAATCACAAAATGTTGCATATTGTCTCCATAAAAAAATAAAACATATATATTGTGAACACTGACAGAGCAAACATTGCATTTACAACTACTTAAAAAAATATTTGAAGTGGCTTGGCAGTGACTTGCAAGAACAATTAAATGCTTAAATGTTATGTTTAAAATCGATAAATATGTGATATAAGAAACTGCATTACTGCTGATGCTCACTTGGTTTTGAACAAGAAAATAATATCATATTTTATCTTCACCTATTAAACACAGGTTATATAACTCCTTTAAACAGCAAACTAGTTTAAATAATAAATAAAACTCAACTTTAAACCCTTGGATTATTTCCATGCATAAATAAATCATGTAAAAAAACGACAGGAAAGTTTAAAACCATTTTTCATCTCTTTAAAATAGAGGTTTTGTGTCAGTTTATGCCTGTAAGAACCCCCGGGTGTGTGAGATCTCTCAGATGAAGGGACTGTGGTAGAGCGAGATGAGTCTGTTGACCTCGGGTCACCAACACTGACAATTCCTCCCTTGCTATTTCAACACACACACACACACAAAAATGTGCCTGGCCCCCTAAAGTGGGAGGAGTCTGCTGCCATTTTAAGAGAGGAAGAGAGGGAACGAGAGGAGGAAGATTCAGTGAGAGAGAAAAGCAACAGAAAGGGAGGGTTTTAAGGAACAGGATGGTCCTTCTTCCTGCTTCACATGCAGGATTTTAAAACTTCCGTCTTCTTTATCCTCTTTTCCTTGCTCTTATGCAGCAATTGTTTGATTTCTTTTTCTTCTCCCTCTGCTTTTATTTTCCTGTTCGGTATCAATTCTCAGGACCATATGACTGATCCCCCCCCCCCCCCCTTCTGTTTCCAGGTCTGTGAGCTTCATATGTCCACCCTCCTTCCTTCCCTCCCTCCAAAATGGAATTGCATCCTTTGTCCAGAGACACAGGGGAACGGGGTGTTGACCAAGAGGCCGGCTTAAGCCGAATGTGACCCCCACGCCCGTGAGGCCTGAAACCTGCCCCCATTGAGCCAAAGAGCCCTGTTCTCAAAGTAGTGAATTGGAATGGGGGTTGGGAAGGTTACGAGCCAGCGATCAAGCACCAGATCTGCTCACTCCAACACTTGTGTCTCAAGACTTTCTGACGAACAAAGGCACAAACATGCACATGCACTGCTTTATCAAAAGGAACGCCAATTTGACTTTTCAAGTTAACATGAACACAGTATGTTCGAACAATACAGCAGATGCACATCGTGTTTTTCTTTCTCTCTTTGCCATATAATCATACAATGAACTGAAAACAACAAACAAACAATGGTGGTACAAAACAACAACAAAAAAATTATTACATTAAAAAAAAAGTAACACTTTACAATAAGGTTTCATTAGTTAACATTAGTTAACTATTAGTTAGCATGAACTAATGAACTGCTGTTAGTGAACTAACATGAACAAACAATGACCAGCTGTTAATGTTAAAAAAGATTAATAAAAACTGCAACAAGGTAAGAGGAAAGATACTTTATTGTCCCAGAGGGAAATTTGTTATAAATGTATTGTGAAAATGCATTTATAATACATGTATTTCTCAGTGTTAGTTAATACACTGTTAACTAATGAATCAAGTTTTACCAAAAAAACTTGTGAATTTTATTATTTACATTTAATTGTTATTTATACAGTTTCATGCTATGAATATAATTTCTTCATCAACTGAAAATAACTAATAATCATGAAGTTTGTAAAGGAGAGGAAAAGTTTTATTCTTTACCCAATACATGTTATTAATATCTTTTTTTTGATTCACTTAAAAAAAACACTTAATATTGTTAAAAATGTCCTCACTATTTGAAAAGTGTGCATTCACAGATAGCCAAGGCATTGATTTATGAGTTAACATTGATTTATAATAAATATAATTGAATGCACTGATTTACTGAATAGAATTTCATCTGATCAACTGAAGATAACCAATAATCATGGAGATTGACAAGGAGAGGAAAAGTTATATTCTTTACTCAATACGTTTTATTAATTTTTTTTAGGATTCACTTTAAAAAAAAAAATCTTGTGTTTATGTATTATTATACAAAATGGCCCCACTCTTTGTGCATTCTCTGATATCTAAGGCATTGATCTATAATTTAACATTGATTTATAATAAATATAATTTAATGCTCTGATTTCTAATTTCATACTATGAATACAATTTCTTCAACTGAAAATAACCTATAATCATGGAGTTTGGAAAGAAGAGGTAGAGGTAAAGTTATATTCTTTACTAAACGCATTGTATTAATATCTTTCTGTGATTCACTTTTTAAATCTTATTTATGAATATTGTTATATTAAAAAAAAATGACCTTACTCTTTGAAAATTGTGCATTCACAGATAGCTAAGGCATTGCTATATGATTTAACATTGATTTATAATAAACATGATGCTATATCTTCCTTTATCATAACCAAAAAGTTATTTCTAGCCTAGTTATTATTATTATTAACATTATTTAAATTGAAACATTTCAGCTGTATGTTTAAACGTCACTTTTTTCGCTCTACAGTTTTGACTATGATTTTCTTTACTATTCTTATTGTTATTATTTGTTGCATGACTAATAAAGACATCTAAACGCCCATGCCTGTTTCCTTTTCTTTTTCTTACGCCAATGCTTTCTTTTCGATTGGTTGGAGGACTAAAGATCGGAAGTAGTTTATTTATGCTAATGAAGGCGTTGGGGGTTGTAGATATTTACGTTCAACGGGAGCCGCCCTTCATTCACCCACATGGTTCACGGCAGGTCGCGTTCGCGCCACTTTTGCATTTTTACTATCATCAAGAAAGTCGTTTTAGGGGAAGTTTCATTTCGCTTTGCACGCGCGCCGCGTGCGTTGCAGTCGATCGCGGTCCTACTTTTAAGTTTACGCACCAGTTTCGCAGATTTGTCCAGAGCAGTGGCTGTAAACGGCAAGTGAGTGAAGATGGTGGATTTCACTGGTGAGTGTCTTACTGTGCGTTATTGACTAGGAACCTGTTGTTAATTTTCTCTCGCTTCTAGTCTCACAAACTCAATCGCGTTTTCCCGCTTAAACACATGCGAGATGATTTCCGCGCATGATTTCGTAACTCGGCTATTGCGAGCGGCGACGGTGGTGAGACAAACAATGTAGTAAGTGGCGCATGGTAGTCCTCTCCACCTCCATAGTTGTGGAGAATGTGGGAGATTTGAAAAGCGTGCTTGCTGCAATGCAACTACAACTATTTAATTTGACCGCACGCCCGCGCGATGTGTTATAATTCGCATCATTAATACGCGTTCGCGTGAAAGAATGTGAATTAAGTTGTTTTTAGACTTGTAGAGTGATGTTTTCTCGTTCTGTTGCGCGTGCGAGTTAAAGTGCCTCCAGAACAAAGCAGTAGCACATGGGGGGATGCGTAGGCCGCGCGCGCACAGGCTAGCTTAGCAACGGCGCGCGGGACAAAAACACCCCTCTTTGTGCGATTACGTTCCGTTTTAAGTTTAAGATTACGTGTGAATTGTTGTTGAAATGTATTAAAGTTAACTCGCTTGTTGGTATTTAATCAAGAGAAGTTTTAACAGGGAATGGATGGAGCTAGCCTTCACTAGCTATTGTAGTTTAACTGCTAACTTTGCTAGTTTCACTTCGTGTAAATAACACTAACACCTTTTTGGTTGACGTTAAAACATTTTGTTGTTTTTTATATTTATTGAATTTGTGTTTAAAGCAGAATCCTAGCCAGCTACCGTAGCATTAGCTGCTATCGCTGTCCTCAATATCGATTGTACGCGAAATCAACAGCGCGCCACTTTATTTCCCAAACCGGTTTTGTTGCTAATACCTGTTTGAAACATGGAACTTATTGTTTGTTGTTTATCATGGTAGTTTTTATGCGAAGAATGATCCGGTTCGTGAACTCAACAACGCCATGTTAGTGCAGATTGTTTCGGGTTGGGGGGAGGGGTGATCGGGTAGCGTCTTACTGCGCATGCGTCATACCGCCCGACGGCGCGCGCGGACCGCAGGCTGCGCAATTCTATCACTCGCTCAACTCTAGTTCTCATAACTTGGAAATTGATTGTGAATGCACCTTTTAAAACGGAGGGAGCGAAGTAGGTAATGATGGTTGGGTAGAGTTGGCTGTTTTAAAAGAGTGATACACCGTCAAAGTTGGGTATGCATAGTACCGCAGTGCCCGTGTGACATGTGCTTTGCCATGAGGCCCTCGCTCTTGTACTACTAGCCTATAGAAAGTCGACCCCATTTACTAGTTTTCTCTTTTGAATCTGAATTATAATGCAGGCAAATAACTAATTCAATTGTTTCTCCTCTCTCAGAAACCAAGCACGATGGGAGTAGTTCTCCGCAAGTTCTCTGGAGACTTTCATCCATGGGACTTTCTTGATGTGAAATGTGGTTGGTGTCAGTGTATTGTCAAAGTGCTTACAGTGCAGGTAGTATTATGTAATATCTACTGCAGTGGAGGCACTTCTAGCAATACACTTGGCCATTACCTTTGCCCTCCTCCAAGCACCCTTCCTCCACCAAGACGCCATACCCAACCATGGTAAAAATGTCCCAACAGGCTCAACCCAGTGTTTTGAGTATAACGGCTTTGTGCTAAGGTGCATCTAGTGCAGATAGTGAAGTAGACTAGCACCTACTGCCCTAAGTGCTCCTTCTGGCACGAGGGACTGTGACTTGCATCCATATATTTGAATTAAGTAATTTTGACCCCTCTTTTTTTTTTTTTTTTTGGTGCAGTTCTCTGCTAGTTTTGCATAGTTGCACTACAAGAAAACGGGAGTTGTGCAAATCTATGCAAAACTGATGGTGGCCTGCTGCTTCTCCACGTTTCCAAATTTTGATTTGAAATCTGAGAGGTGTCTTATTTTCCTTGTTTTCTTGTAAATAATCCTGCCAATGCTGTCTTTGTGTTAGTTTCAGCAGTGCTAAAGTGCTTATAGTGCAGGTAGTATTTGTCATCTACTGCAGTGTGAGCACTTGAAGTACTTCTAGCTAAATGCATCTGGGATCTGAAGACTTTTGCAAGCACTCCCAGGGTCTCTATATACTCTCTCTGTAACTTTGCTGGACCCCGGTCAGTTTTGCTGGTTTGCATTCAGCTTTCAAGACAGCGCTGTGCAAATCCATGCAAAACTGACCGTGGCAGCACACATCCGAGAACCACTTTGGAGCCGTTTGGTCCCTTTCTGCACAGGTTGGGATTGGTAGCAATGCTGTGTTTGGAAGGTATTGCACTTGTCCCGGCCTGTAGAGGATTGAGGAGATTGTACCCCACAAGTACGTTTTTGAAGTTCCAACATGCATGTATACACAAACATGTATATAAGTGTGTGTGTGTATATATATATATCCCAAAGACTCAATTGATTGAGTTTTGAAAATATATCTTATAACAACTTTTAGATTTAAAATGCTGTGATTTTTAAATGACATGTTCAATAAAAGATAAAGAGGTGCATTTTCTTGCTGTTGTCTTTATTCTGTCATGTTCTCACTAATCACTTTTACAGCATGCATGATGTAAAGGTGTGACTTCTGGCCTGGTAATTAACCATAATTTACTATGTGATTGGGTTGGTATTGATTTGGCTACTGGACCAACACGATCGGATAAATTCAACCCTGTTGTCTATCAGCAGATCATTCGATTTGTTAAATCCAATTATAAAAATGCAGAGTAAGTCAAGTTATCTGGCATCCCTCTTAGCAAACATGCTTAATTCAGAGGAGGTGTGGTCTGAATGCCTGTTGTTGGGTGCTTGTATATACATTTTAATTTGAGGTTATTGCAAGGGTTGTGTGCAAGATGCCTTTCCTATGAGTTTATGATAAATGCATAGCGTCTACATAAAGTAACCATTATTTACTGTGCATTTCTATCTGAAGTTCTTTCTATGGGACATTGCCATGGTGTCCAGATACTGTGCAGTCTGAGGTTTTGTAGCCCACTGTAAAGATGAGCAGTACTTTCATTATAAAAGAGAGAACATGTTCTCTGAGTATGAAATGCATTTGATTTTCCACAGGAAAGTATAGCATGTCTGTAAGTATTCAAAGCCTTTAAATCTGCCTGATCACTTTATCTGATATATGTAAAGCTTAAATCACTATGGAATGAACTCATATTATCATTTTAAAGGGATAGTTCACCCAAAAATGAAAATGTTGTCGTTCACTCACCTTCATGTCGTTTCAAGCCTGTATGAGTTTTTTTTCTTATGTTGAACAAAATATATGCCCCCCCCCCCCCCCCCATAGAAGCCAATGGGGCCCATCAACTGTTACTGAAATTCTTCCAAATATCATAATTTGTGTTCAACAGAAGTAAAAAAATAAATATTTCCTACAGATTTGGAACATCTTGAGCGTGAGTAAATTACTGTTTTCATTTGAGGTGAACTATCACTTTAACAGGCACCGTTCTCGGAAATGAGGTATGGCCTTTTCCCTGGTGAAAGGAATGCGGTTGTAGTTATTTAGGAAGTAAGAGCGCGTGAGTAACTATATATATATATATATATAGTATTCATAACTTGATACCAAACTCAAACCAGTTATTTTTAGTAGTAGTTTGGTATATTTTAACTAGTTTCAGTACTTGTCCAGTAGATGGCTCTATTGCAACCCATTTGAGGGACTTCTCTGGGGAAAATGTTTTATTTCCAGTAATTGATTTATTTCCTGTGTACTTTATAGTCGTATAGTTAGTTTCTATTAACAGCCATCAAACTGAATTAAAACTAATTTAGAATCACCTATCATTTGAAGGGGATCTATTTTTTGTTTGTTTGTTTGTAAAGGGTTGTTAGGAGGCGCCTAGCGCAGTAACAATAAAAATGTGTTTGTAATTCTACAATAACGTGATTAATATTGATAGTTATGTCAATGCCTTTTTATATTTACGAGTTTCTCAGAAGTGGAAGTCGTTATAGTTGGGTAAACTTGAGAGAATATATTAAATATATTGTTCGTGTTCCCATTTGCTCAAATAGCAGAAGAAAAACACCACAACCGTGTTTTCACAACTTTCAAAAGAGGAAAAATATATAAAGAGATTGATAACGTAGGTCAGAAGAAACATGTTAATTTTACCCTCACTCAAATGTATTAGAATCACTCATTTTGTGATAATAATTTGGTGCAAATATATTACAAAGTATAAAAACTTTGCGATGCTGATTTCAACGGCTCTGCAATCGAGCAGCTGTTGCTATGGTTACCACCTCAAGCAAAGGCGATTTATCTTTGCGAGCGTATCTACATTTAACGCACTCTGACTCATTTTATTTTTTATTCTTAAGAATATAAACTTACTTTTTTGTCCAAATCAGGGGTCAAACACACCCATAGTTCGGAAAATGTTGAGACACGACAAAACTATTTAGGCTAGTACGCTCCTTAAAGCTCTGGGTATTGTAACGTTAGCATATAGCCGACTACTTCGTTGATCGTGCAGAAGCTTCTCTTCTACACTAATGATTCCGCCCATTCTCTCTTGACAGCTCCGTCTTTCACCAACACACTCATTGCGCTCGTTCTGAAGGTCCTGCGCGAGACCCTCCCCAAGAGACATGCACAATCTCTTGAATATAGCCTATATATTCACCTAAATCACCGCTGGTTTTATTAAACAAGTTTTCCGAGATCTAAACGCCCGCGTTTCTAATTTTTTACCAGAACGGACAAACTCTTCTGTTTGGATTGTGGAGATGGAGATGCGTGCTGTTTTGATTTATGCATTTTTAGCGGTTTTCATCGGTCCATGTCGGGGGACTTTAATGAACTGCGATGAAGTGCGTAAAGTTTTTCAACTCAAGCAAATCGGACCTGTAAAATCACTACCTGAAGCACCGAGAACAGGTAAGATCTGACGGAGTTTGACATTATGCGCCTCTGATTTTGTGTCATTTATTTTTTGTTCCTTTCCCCACATTGTTAAGATGATCACCATTTCCTAAACAGTCTAACGCTTCATGTTGTCATTTTTATAATTCAAAGATTTAGAACAGATTTAGAGTTTTAAACATTTCTGGAAGAATCGCAAATCGTTTTTGTTATGCGGAAGTCTTAACGCTTTTCAAATGTTACTAAAATGCATTTTGGCTACTGTGAATTTAAAATTGAAACCGGTTCACCTCAGGTAGAAAACTTCCCACATAGCTCTAGGTAACGAACATAAAATATTTGAATAGTGTTATAAACTCGATATTGACCCAACATAATTAATCTCTTGATATATAAATCTCCATATTATGGACTTCAAATGACGCTTTCAAGAGGTTTTAGACATTAACATTATAGCCGTGGGGCGTTTTTACCGGCTTCAGAAGTTTGAGCTGGTAAATCATCATCGTCTCGAAAGACTGACTGACGCACATTACTTTTCACATAAACTTCTCAAATAATGAATGGTGTCTCATGGAGCAGTTCTTCTAACAGCTTAAGGCAAGACACCTTGATTGATTGATTACATGAAGAATTCCAACAACAACAACAAAAAAGAAAATAAAAAAACATCAACAAAACAAAGAAGGAATCAAATGTATAAAATCAGGCAAATTATATATGAACAAACCCCTCTGTAAAAACCTTCAGAATATAGATAGGAATAAAACTGTTTGGTGTAAAGCTCCTGAAGTGGAGATTTCTGGCTCAGTGCAGGAGTAAAAACTCATTTTGAGTAAACAGCCTTTAAAGACATGTACTGTAATCTACAGACACGAATATATACTGGGCCATAAAAGATGCAATTTAAAAATGTATTTGGGATGTTATCTTTCAACTAGTCTGAAAAAACAAGTTATGAAAAACCAAAAAGCCAAGCGTTTTTTAGTGTCTTGCCTTAAACTTGTACTTCCCCCGAAAGACTTCAGAGCAAAGATTTTCAAACACATTTACTAAAATAATTTTGAGGTAAATAATCTGAAATTGGCTGGAAGATTATGCAGTCGCTGGTTTTCAGGATTTGAATGCAACTAATCCTGTTAGGACATTGAGATAAATGGCCCTATGGAAATATTTCCTTGAGTAAGCTAATATTTTGCTGTTGGTATATGCACTTACAAAAATATGGAATTGAGTTGAGACTGATGGGTTGTCATCACCCTCTAACTGAGATTTAAAGGGATAGTTCACCCAAAAATGAAAATTCTGTCACCATTTACTCACCCTCATGCGGTTCCAAACCTGTATGAGTTTCTTTCTTCTGCTAAACACAAAAGAAAATATTTTTAAGGATGTTGGTATGTTCATTTTTAGGTGGCCTATCCCTTTAAAATCAGTTCAAAGTTTCCTCAAATCACTCCTTGAGATAAAGTATACCAATCTCAGTATACTTCAGAAAAGCTCATGCCACTCGACTGCAAACAACAACCATAATTAGTTGCAAATGCACTGTTTGGTTTAAACAGCTGTCTGTAAATCTCTCAGGACTGTTTGGTTTGTGACCTCTGTGTCTGTTGAATGGTCTTTGTCAGGTTGTTTGGATAATCGTCCCATTTTGCTATTGCTCTTTGCTATTGATCTGAAACTAGTTTTGTGACCTAATGGACGGTGATGGTCTTACTCATATCAAAAGGAAAGGGCTTTAACCAGTTTGACAAACTTTGCTGGGTTAATGGATGCTAAGTGGCTTGAGGAGAACAGCTTGTACACTGTTTCCCACAGAGGTCATCAAATGAAGCTCACTTCAAAGTGCTGCTTGGAAGAGGTTGCTTCTGAGTTTTACAGGCATTTAGATCTGTGGTTTGCTATTCAACTTTTGCACAACTCTAAAAAGCCTCCAGGAAATGTTTACTCATTGCTCATCCTGAACTTCAGAGGTTTTGGTTGGGAGCAGTTAAAAACAGAAGTTATATTTCATGTTCAGTTTTACTTTCATAAGAGGTTATGAAATGATATATGATTAGATAAATCAGTTAGTGAGTTTGAATTTTGCGCATTCAACCGCCTCTTTTAAATGCATGACATGGGCCACAAGTTATTCAGTTAATGTGGATTTAGGTTAGCTTTCTTTGGGTTCAGTAGAGATAATTTTGCCTAAATTTATCACAGGTTTGGAGAAAACATTAATAAATTCTTTGGCATATTGTTGAATTCAATTATACTTTTATATTTATATCTGCAGAAACAGGTGCATGGTTTCATGCTTTTTTCTGCTCATGATAAATGTGCAGTGACTGTTATGTAATCCATGACAAACTAAGTTTGACCTTGTTGAAGGTGTTTGTTCATCATTTTTTCTCTCAGCCCAATAGGTGTGCTGTCAACAAAACTTTAGATGGACTAAGTTTTCATGTAATAAAGCAACGTGTTCAAAGCACTCTATTTTTATGAGTTTACCTGACCGTTTGGTTTTATTAAAATGGAGCAAAGAATAAACAAGACATTGTGTTCGAAGGTAAAACATTCTTGAAGGTCATACTTTTATTGGAGATTTCTAAATGCTGCTGGAACTTTCTTCTTGGACGTTAGTAGCGATGCAAACTGTTTGATGTCCAGCAAGTTTCCAGGCCAATTATATCCCACACCACATGACCCCTTGTAAGGGCTAAGGTCCTGAAACATCAGATAAACTGACCACCATAGTGGGTGGGTGAGTGAATAAAAATGTAAAAATAGTCACATTGACATTTAAATGATTCCTCAAAGGTGTTTATTTCTGAACGTTAACATTACTCTAGCAGTGGCATGCATGCCAGACATTTTTCTTGTTAACTAGGCCTAGCTGTTGTAATCCTAAAGCCATGGTCAGAGAAGCTTGTAAAAAGCACTGCCGTCTTTTCTAAATGACACTTTTCATTGCTTTGCTCAGACCCCTGAAACAAACATACTTTCTGTCTGCTAGCAAAGCCTCACGTTGCATTTGTTATGATTTGATCAATCTTGGTTTTTGTTGTAATTCCTCCCTAATGCCGTCATGAAAGAAAGTGCTGGGGATGTAAGGGCTTCTAAGAAGCATGAACTTGAGAGTATTTTCTCTTATTTGAGTATTGTATTTGAATTGTCAATGTATGGCCCTGTTTACACCTGGTATTAAGATGCGTTTTGGTCGATTGGATCACAAGGGGACGAGGCAGACACATACCAGTTTACACCTAGTATTTTAATTCGTCTCTTTTGTCCACTTTCAAACAATTCTGTCCTGATTTCATCGAGAGGAGGGTCTATGGGTGGGTAAACATATGGGTTTTTTACATATTACACAACCGAAGACGACGGAAAAACATGTGGAGAGCATCAGCTTTCGTTTCTGTTCTGACAGCCACAAGACTACTGCGAACGCTGTGAGTGTGTATTAGAAAGCAGGAACGGTGAGAATGGATGTTTTTTTTTCGTCTTCAAACCATGGGTCTCAGCCGATAAAGTTGAAATCCCGCCTAGCTAGCGCACTTCCCACAGTTTAGCTCAGTAGGTGGAGAGTAGACGGAAACTAAATTTTTTTGCAAAACTCCGAACACATAGTTTTAGGCGCAGTAAAACGTACAACTTTTATTACTTTTCATGCAAATTATGATTATGGGGCAGATTAGAGTTTAATGAAGACTTATTTTCATCTGCTTCTTTGCACAAATCTATGTTATTGCCTCATACACTTTTACCATATATTGCATGATTTGTAAACGTTTAATTTTGACATTTGTATCATACAAGCCAGCTCCATTTGTATTGATTTTAGTACACTTGCTCAGGAGCTCACCTACAGCACTTCATTTGCGAGTCATGATAAAAAAAAGCTTTAAGACTTATAGAAATGACACACTTATACAAATGTGTTTTTATATCGTTTGCTTTTGTTAACTCTATCGGTTTGGTTGTATGCTAATTTCACTGGACATTTCCCTTTTGAAAGTGTTGCGAAACATGTAAGAAGCATTGTAATATCATCTTGCAGATATATTGCCACAGGTAAGTTTTTCCCCTGAGCCTGAGTTGAGTTTTTTTACTTGCAGCAAAGGTATTTGATACCATGTCAGCAAGGAGATTCTCTATCTGTGGTGTATTCCTTCTTTCAGTCATCTCCAACAATTCCCAACTCTCACAGCCTGTTGGATCATGTGAAACCGGGGCAAAAAAGGAGGGTGGAAAGTTCACAGTTGGATGGATTTATTCTCTCAGGTGACTACACTGAAACATCTAGCAGGTTGTGAGTGAGAAATAAACACTTCCTGGGGCGCTTTCATTTCGCTCTAGCGAGACAGAGATGAATTCCTTTCCTCACGCCATCTCCTTTGCATCTTGCTCAGGAACTCACAACATTGCGTCACGGCGTGGTGATGGTGTCTTTGGCAACACTTGGCTCGTCCCGGCACGTCCCGTGCTGCTTTCCTAGAGCTATAGTCCCCCTAGGTGCTGTCATTTGCATTGACCTTTTTGGGAGAAAAAGTTTTTTTTTCTTATGTAGTGATGGAAAGTTTTTTTGTCGGATCTCAGTGGAATAAGAATTTTGATGTTAAATATCAAGCCCTTTCATCCTCCCCACCCTGCTGGCCTGCTGCAGCTTGCATAAATGTGGAGTTTTGTGCCCACCCGGTGGGAGTCTGAGTCTGATAATGGTCCTTAACATGAGTGGATTTGTGAACGTTTGTAGTTCATGTATGTTTGTGATATCTCTTGTTATGTCAGTTTGTACTTTATTGTTGATGCTGCATAAATTGCCCTGTGAAGGGATAAAAATCACTATTACTACTCTTACTAAAGATGCTGTAACAAATTGTTGTTTTTGTTTGTTTGTGTTTGCTCATACAAAACTCACTGCCAATTGTAATTATATATATATATATATTATACAGAAAAAATTTGTTCCTTCAAGTCTAGTGGGAAAGTTTGTTTTAGATTAGTAGTTTGTTCAAATAGTAAAACAAATTGGTCACACTTTACTTTAATTTCTCACTATTAACTAGGCTAACTATTAACTATGGCTTTTGCCTCAAACTCCTAAGTACTGCTTAATAATAGTTAGTAAGGTAGTTAAGTTTATTGGGTAGGATTAAAGGGTATTTCACCCAAAAATATATTTTTTATTAGCCATTACTTACTGCCCCTCAAGTTGTTTCAAACCTGAATGAGTTTCTTTCTTCTGTTGGACACAAAATAAGATATTTTAAAGAATGTTGGTCACAGTTGATGGACCCCATTGACTTCCATTGTAGGAAAAAACATACTATGCAAGTCAATTTACTGATTGTTCTGTAATATATTTAATGTTTTACTGAATCTTTCTGGCACCACAGCTGCTAGTTTATTGTCTGTAAAAATGACATAATTTATTTGAACAGTGATAAATATTAGAGATGCTTGCCCTCATAAGTACCAATTATCTAAGGATCATTTCATACGACTTAAATGCACATTACCACCATAATTAACAATCCAAAACTTTGTTTGTTTATCCCAACAGGTTCAGACCTCCAGGTTTGTTTATCAAAAAATGTAACGTGCTGCACTAAGAAGATGGAGGAGCGTTACCAGGTGGCGGCACGGCGGGACATCCAGAACCTTCTCCAGACATCCAGCTCAAGTCTGAAGTTCCTCATCTCACGCAATGTGGCTGCTTTTCAAGGTTAGTTCATTGATTTTAGAGACTAGCCCTGGTATATTGTCTGCAACTCTCAGTAAACGGTTCCTGAATTCTCTTACCAAATGTTGTGTGTTATTCTTTAGTTTATAAGCTTGTGAGAAATCCGAAAGATCGGTTGTACAGTTTATCCCACACTTAGAGTCACTTCATGCTTGGCAGGTTGCAGTGCTGTTGTTTGGTATGATCATGTCAGTTTGATTCCAGACATTTTACTGTTATACCGTGACGCATTACCACTGTACACTTTTCCCTGAGACCCACAATATGTGATTTAGTTCCCTGGTGGCTCTCCAAGGGCTTAATTCTGCTGCGTTTCAGTACATTTCAGGTTTACCAGTGTTCATTTAAGGTTTTTCAATGAATGGCTTCCTTGATGAGCTGTACACCAAGATGCTTGTTTTGAGGCCTTAATGAAACCCTTCACAGCTTCATAATGTTAGGTCATAGGAGCCTACGCACCTTTGTGGAGGAGGGTATCCTTCATTGGAACCAAATGACAAACCCGGATAGCCTGTAATCACCCATAAGTGCTGATGCAAGAAGATGCACCGATCCTGACAAAAACCTCTCTGTCGTTTACAGCGTATTCTCAGCAGAGCCTCTCTCTCAGGTTTCACAAAGGTGGTTAGTCAGTCAGTGTGTAGCTAGCAGCTCATGATGGGTCGGTTCATTGTGAGTGTGTGGAGTTCTTGGATTGCTGCAAATGTGCCAGGAGAGTGAAGATTAAGAGTCTCCATTACAGTGAAAGTGAAGTGTCACTATTTATGCTCTGACTTTGAGAGTCACAAAGGTTTTTATTTGAGCGAGTGAGGTGATGCTTTATAATATATTTTAATCAGCTGATACTGATAGTAGATCATTGATAACCAATGCAATTGTTATAAATCTGTACAGCAACAAAAGGCAAATAAATATAGCAACAGCAAATACAGAAAATGTTTTTTAACTATGATTACTGATATACTTCTCGAACAGCTGTGCATTTCATCTCATGTTTTTATGTAAAATTATCCTTTTGACTTTCGTCTTTGCATTTCTCTTGCATTACTGAGTTGTGACTGACAGTTCAAAAGCAGGTGTAGACACGCTTCTGTTTACTGCCTACTTTGCTAGACAACATTACTGTGAGAGTTTCCCTCACAATCGAGACTATTTCATTAAACCAAACCTTGTGCATTATTTCGCTTGTGGTTTAGGGCCCTTTTTATCTCAACGCAAATCCTGTTATATCACATCATTTGGAAGAATGGTATTCAGATGGCAGTTACCATAAAAAACATTTTGCACGTTTTGTTGGGCGTAGACTCGGGGAGAGCCCTGATGATGTCTAATCACAAGACTCATTTTATGAGATTAGGCCATATTACAGGGCCCAGTCCCAGACTCCTGCTGTCTAACTAGCTATTACCTCTTGCCTATGATACTGAACACTGTTGTCTTAAAACAGGTATGAAAACAAGGGATGAAACACAGCTGTACACAATGTTTGAGATAAGGATGCAGAATGTAACATTAACTCGATTGATATTGTCAAATTTCAAATTTTCACCGTTGGTCGAATTAGGCTAATATTAGAAGCAGACAATATTCTTTTGAAATGGTATATCATTTAATGTTATTCCACATTGTTCTATAAGGGAAAACACTGTAATACAAAAAAACATGGTTTGAAACAGATGGGTTTGGGCATTTATATCAAATCAATCAAAATTCAGCCAAAAAACTTTTTCTCAGCTTCAGCGCATGTTTAGTACATTTACCTTTGTGTATATTTACCCTATTGACTATTGTATTGGTTATCAATAAAAAAGTTTTTTTGGGAAATCTTACCCATCCTGTTTTTTTCTTCTTCTCTTTTTCCATGTGTTTTGCCGTCTGTAAACAATGAATGTGCAATACTGCAGCGCTGCAGAAATTACAGTGACATCTTGTTTTACTTGCTTTGATTTTGGTGGTCCAGTGAAATGCGGGTTTACCAATTTTATGAGGTTAGACAGAACCCATATTATGATGCTGTTGGTTTTTGAGGAGAAGAAATAGTTCTGTCTTTGAAACAAATGGGCACCTTTTTTTCTAATTAAGCTTTAGTTTCTGTTGGAGATATATTCAGAATAGATGTTGGAAAGAGTTGATTGCTAGGAATTGGTCTTTAACCATGAGATACTGTGAGAATTTAACCACAAGGTGATGGTCTGGTTACCTACATGACTTGTTTACGTTTCAGACTATGTTCTACTTCCCCATTGTAAACCAGGCAGTCATGTGTGAACAGTGAGAGCCGTTTGTTTGCACAATTGTTACTGAAGCTGTGTTAAATTTCCTCTATAAAGGTGTACTGTTTGTCCCTGCGTACGTTATATTACCCACCTGTTACCAACAAGTCTTGCAAAACGTGTGACAATTGAGCACATTTTCTCCTCTCCAAAATCAAACTAAAAACAAACACCAATACACATTATAGAAATTAGAATTCTGGAAGGTGGAAATGTGCTTAATTTTCATTGTCTCAGTGCAAATGCTCTGAACAATTGGGCTTATTTTCTTCATGTATTTGTGATTTTGAGGTGAAATACAACCTTATTTGTCATATTGCATGCAGATTCTTTGTGTGGTTGTTGTTTATCATCTTTTGAATTACTGGCTAAAAGTTGCAGGTCTTTGGATGGTGGTTTATTCCAACCTGGTAAGATTAATAGTTGTGGTTGCCATAGAAACGATGGCAAACCTCTCTCGGGGTGAAAGAGAGTTGACCGGCGTCTCTCTCAGTGGGCAGCAGCATATTTGCACATTGTGCGGCCAACGCGGAGACCCTTTACGAGTCGAGGTTAAAGACAAACACACTCCTGTGGAGCTGGAGTCACGGCCTCTCAGTCGGCTGAAGGTTGCTTGTTGAAAAGACCGTCGGGTAGACACTTTCACTTGTAGACATTTTCGCCATATTTTTTATTTTTTTGCTTTCCCTGCATTGCCAAATGACATCAAAGTGAGTTTTGCTTCAGCGGAGAGCTGATGCATTCGGCAGGTGAAGCTGAAAACAGCAATCTGTTTCGAGACGGAGGCTGAGATAAGAGGGCAAGATGTTTTTCTTTAGAGTGCCTCACCTAGTGAGAGCGAAATTGCACTGTTGAGTGAACAAAATACCTGGAAGCCACTTGTTGAAAGAGTTTTCGAGTTGGCATATTTTTTTAAAGTTGAGTGAGAAAAATTGCCCGAATTTGTGAAGAAGCCTCTGGCTTGTTCAGTTTGATTCAAAGCAAATCACATGGAAAAGTGTGAATCATCATTTTGGGAGTTATGGAATTTTTTTTTTGTTGCCAAAGTTACTCCACAGTTATTGATTTTTTGAGGTTTTGTAACATGTTCAATTGTGGAATTCCCTTAGTACCCATTGGAAAGATATCACAAACGAGAGTTTTTTTTTATATCTCATTGACCCCCCCCCCCCCCCCCCCCCTTAGAAATCAAAGACTTGTAAGTTGTTTACCTGCAAGTCCACATATCGAGATCTCAGCAATGCCTCATGCCCAACTCAGATTTGCAATCTGCAATCAAAAGTAAAAGATCCCAATGTGAACTCAAACATTTCTGTTCATATTCTTCCATTAGCAAACAATCTGTACTGACTTCCACAGTTTTTTTTTATTGACATGGTTCCATGACAAACCTTTAACATCCATGCAACTTTTCTTTTGCTCAAAAGGTTATTTAAATATGTGAATTATTTAAATGAGGAATATTGTGACATGTTTGTTCCCAGCAGAAAACTCAAGACTACAATGGACGCGTTTCAGAGAGTTCAGAAACACTGACACTGATATAGAGCAGAACTCCTACTGAAGGGACTTTGTGCTTTGGATTCTTGCAGACATTTTCATTCTCAAACAACAACATTACACACTAAAGAAAGTTGAAAATGTAAAAAAAGCATAATAGCTTCCCTTTAACGTATTATTTATGTCTATATTGTCACACTACTCAGAGCAGCAGTCATAATATTTGCCTTAGCCACCACCAGTAATAATTCAGTTCTGCAAATCATGCACTGATAACAAATTACATGAAAAGTCATGCACCAATGCAACAAATAATAATCCTGAATGAAATCAATTTACATTTAATGTGTGACTTATTCAAACTGTCTCTCCACATTTCACAGTGATATTCAAAGCATTCAGAGGCAGATATCTGCATACTGTAATGACAAGGTCAAGGACATGATGGGTCAATTGGCAGTCGACAGACCCTAGACCTAGCTTAATTTAATCACAAATTGCTCATACAGTCAGTGTTCATGTCACACCGAGGAAGACGAGTTGAAAGGATGGACAAAAGTGCCAATTTGTTAGACACAAACCCTGGAATTATGCATTTTTATTTGATACAGATGGAGACAAGGCCATGATTCATCAACCTCACAGTGAATAAAATTAAACCATCTCAAAACAACAAAACAGAGTCACTGCGTACAGATAATAGTCTATTGTGCATATATGGAGACTTAAAGGAACTTCTCCAACAATAAAACTAACCAAAAGACAAATTTATAACTCAGATGTTGTTCTTTCGGCTCAAGACTAAAAAGAGCTCTCAGTTGTGTTTAATTAGCGGTGTAATGTGTGTGTGGTGTTTTTTTTTTTTTCATACATAGGGTTCATACATTTGGTTAAGAATTTTCCATGTGTTAAACAACATGCATGAATGATACCTCAAAGCCCTTCATAAATCCTTCATAATATGTATACAATACATTATAATTTCTGGATTTATACATTTAGCAGATTGCAACTGCTTGTAAAGAACTTTACATTAAACCAAAAGGTATAGGAAAAAAAGCTGTCCTTTTAAATTGTGCATCTGTGGCACTTGGACAACAAGATGAAAGATGCAAAGCCTGTCAATTTATTCAACTGTCACAGGCCGCTTTGAGCCCATAAAACACGTTATATGCATGACTTGTATTTCCGAATGTCTCCTGGTTAACTTGCATTGCGGTCCCTTAAATCCTCTTTGTGATTCAGGAAGTCATCTTGGCAGGATTGAACGTCCCTCCGTGCCTTCCATGCTTATGTGGCCATACGCATTTTCTTGGACTTTTTGACTGATTGTTCTCAATAGCAGGAAGATACAATGCCACATGGGTGGTAGTGTACGCTGTGATGAGCTCAGTTTAGAACATTTATGTCACAGATTGACATTCTCTGAAGACTATGGAGGATGTGATCGTGATTTCTTTATCTGACATTTTGGCCATCTACATGCTGTAAAGTTTCAGGAGTGACAACCGCATTTTAACTCACTACAGAAATTTCAATTGACCATAGCACCGTTCTGGCATCTCATGTGTTTATTATTTTTAACCAAAGTAATATATCGTAAACACGAGTGGGAAGCTCTGGATTTTCTTTGAGCCCCGATCTGTACGAGTTTTGGGGCGTGTCTGCGAGAAACATGGTGGAATACCATAAAACTATAGGCATTTAGCAGTGACATTGTCAGGTTTTTTATTTACCAAATTAAGCTAATTTCCTTCACAAAAAAAATAATAATAGCATTGTTATCAATATTATATGTAACAACAAAGTTTACAATGGCTTCACAAATGAAAAAAAAAAAAACTTTTAAAAGCAAATCACTTATTAAGAGAAGATACCCCGCCATCTTGCTCCAACTAAAGTGGAGGCTAGTTACTTTTTACCATGGTAGTGAGGTGCAATGTGTGTTTTTTTTCCTTTGGTTAACATGTTCCAAATACTACGGACTACCAAATTTTACCCCATAAAATATTTCAATTTTTTTTTTTTTTTATTACAGATGTTCCTGATTTTGTTAAAATGCATCTGCATCCCAACTCAAGTTACTGCTACTGAAAACTCAAGCTGTGCAATTTTAAGAGAAAACATGTAATATGGTTGTTATGATGATAAAACCACAATTAACTGTCTGGTTTCTACAACTTTCACTCAGGAGCAAAAATCTGCCTTTGAACTTGAAAGAAATAAAGATTTGACATTTATTGTGATAATTATCAATATCAACCGTGATAACTTTTGACCATATCGCCCAGCCCTACTAGCAACATGAAAAAGAAGAAAAAAACACCCTATATGAACCCATCCATCCATCATCCATCCATCCACATCCATCCATCCATCCATCCATCCACATCCATCCATCCATCCATCCATCCACATCCATCCATCCATCCATCCATCCACATCCATCCATCCACATCCATCCATCCACATCCATCCATCCATCCATCCATCCATCCATCCATCCATCCACATCCATCCATCCACATCCATCCATCCACATCCATCCACCCATCCATCCATCCATCCATCCATCCATCCATCCATCCATCCATCCACATCCATCCATCCATCCATCCATCCATCCACCCATCCATCCATCCATCCATCCATCCATCCATCCACATCCATCCATCCATCCATCCACATCCATCCACCCATCCATCCATCCACCCATCCATCCATCCATCCACATCCATCCATCCATCCATCCATCCATCCATCCATCCACCCATCCATCCATCCACACATCCATCCATCCATCCACATCCATCCATCCATCCATCCACATCCATCCACCCATCCATCCATCCATCCACCCATCCATCCATCCATCCATCCATCCACATCCATCCATCCATCCATCCATCCACATCCATCCATCCATCCATCCATCCATCCATCCATCCATCCATCCACATCCATCCACCCATCCATCCATCCACCCATCCATCCATCCACATCCATCCATCCATCCATCCATCCATTCATCCATCCATCCAAAACAAACATGCAAACATCCAAACTTTCTGGTCTGGCTTTCTCAAGCTAACTTCAAAGTTTGTCTTAAGGGACTTTTTTATATAGTTAATATCTGTTGTACAAACAGTGCCATTTCAGATGGCTTTTCCCATGCACATGTTCTTGCTCTCCCAACAGGACACCAGTGGCATCATTGCATTTAGAGAATTACTGTCACGCCATTTGCAAGAAAAGTCCACAGCATTCCTCTCTCATGAACCTGCCTGTGATTTACTGTAGGCTTCAGGCAAATGACCTAGACCAACCTCTCTGTACCTAACCGTTCACTAATCAGAACCTGTCACTGGAGGGAGCTTAATGAAAACAAAATGTCTCTGTTTGAGATGGCTTCCTGGTAAAGGACTCTGGTTAGAGGGCAAAGACATGCTTTTGTCCCATTACCGCTGCTGTGTGGTCTTCGGTGCATTTTTGCTTCCTTTAACTCATGAATCGGAGATTGATGTCGCACCAGGCCAAGTGGCCCTCATGCTCCGATGGAGTGCCATTGACCGTCAACCTTATTAAAATTCCCCAATTCCTGTAGGCTTTGCCCACTTTAGCATTTCGATATTGAAAACTGAACTTGGCTCATTCTTTGTCCCTTTAAGGGTCTTAAGCTGCAATTATTTGGCAAGTAAACAAACACTGGAAATGAGCAGATGCATGCGTATGGATGTCTTATTGTTTGTCGACAGGCAAACTAATAGAGTTGTCATTAATATTCTGGATAGGAAGAACATCCAGTCTGAGTGATGAACTAGTATTGTTCTCTATCATACAATTGAATGGAAATCAAATGGTTTTGTAAAACATTAATGAAATTAGTTTAAAGCGGCGCAAAGTGCTAATTAATGTATCTATTAAATAGTACTTTGAGCAGACCATATCTGAATATTTTTACTTTTCAATGGATTTGCATGACAGGATACAGTTATAAACTGTAAACACAACGTGTCCTCATGGAAATATAAAATGAACACATCGAAACTCAGGAAGTGATCCATCTTGTAGTTATCACTGTGGATGCTGTCAAAGATAAGCTATATTATGATTATATTGTTAGTTCCTCATTTTCTCTGCTGTTCAAAAGTTCTGTAAGAGGTTTTAAAATGTTTTTGAAAGAAGTCTCTTCTGCTCACCAAGACTGCATTTATTTGTAACAAAATATAGTAAAAACAGTAATATTGTGAAATATAATTACAATATAAACAAATATGTGATACATTTTTATATATTTTTAAGTTAATTTGTTTTTATATAATATTTCTCTCTCTCTCTCTATATATATATATATATATTTCTCTCTCTCTCTCTTCTCTCTCTCTCTCTCTCTCTCTCTCTCTCTCTCTATATATATATATATATATATATATATATATATATATATTTTTTTTTTTTTTTTTTGTATGTCTTTCTTTAGTGTAGCTGTAACAATGCAACCTGTCTAATAAGAATACAAGTCCAAATATTATCAGTTTGGTAATTCCTTATGCGCATATCAAACTTTACCTCTCATGCTTGTTGTTTCCACTGTCAAGTGGTTTGGATAGAATGAGATGATTGATTCCCAAATGATTATCAGCACAATAACATTAGCATGCTCATGGCAGCAAAGCTATCTTTTTATCTATCTAACATTATTTCCAAAGGATGATTGACAGCATTGAAATGTTTAAACTTTGTGTACTTTGGCTTCCTAGAGGGAGCATAAGTGTCATCTGGTTCTACGTACAAAGCAAATCACTGTCTGAGGATATTAGTTAAGGATATCAATAGCACACTTCCTTATTCAATTCATTTCGGCAGATTTCCAGTAATTTCTTATAAGCGCTGATCCATCAGCAAAGCAATAAATCAGTGTACCACTAGAACGCAGCAGTATTTTCACACAGTAATGTCAGTGTGTGTCATGACTTGTGTTCAGAGGGCCCCTAATAATACTCGTGTGTTTGGCTCACACCCCTTTCAGAGCCCCTTCTAATACCCCTGTTTAAGTGTGTTGTTAAGAGTGGCTCGCTCATTACTGCCACCAATTTACCACAAACCAGACCTCTGCTGCCAGACTGCCACGCCACAGGCCCAAGTGTGAGACGCAGGAGAGGAAGCGCTTACCTTTTGACACACATTGACCCCATGGCAAAAACTTTCATTCTTTCAGAACTGGCCTGCTGATTGCTGGGAGAGTCTTAGTTTAAGATCCAGGAAAAAATTCTGACATTTTCATGGTAGAATGATTCAGATTTTCCTCAGATTTAAACATAGTTGCTAAGTGGCTGCTAGGATGTTCTGGGTAGTTGCAACAGTATTGCTAAGGTGTTGCTTGATGGTTGTTAGGGGTTTTCTGGGTACTTTCTAGGGTGTTCTGGGTGGTTGGTTGGATGTTGTTAAAGGGGATGCTTGGGAGTTTTGTGTGGTTTCTGTTCTGCTAGGGGATGCTGGTTTAAACAAATTCTGGTGTTGCTTGGCAGTTGCAAATGTTTTATGCATAGTTGCCAGGGTGTTTGGAGTGGTTGCTTCGGCATGTCTAGGGTTTTCTGGCTCATTGCTTGGGTGTTGCTAGAGAGTTGATGGTTTCAATAAGTTCTGGGTGGTTGCTGCAACTAAGCATAAAACCTTTGCACTTCCTGACAATGCCCTAGCAACCATCTAGAACACTAGTACCTATGCAATTGCTAGACAGTTTCCTGAGTGTTGCTAGGGAGGTTTTCTGGTGTTCTGGGTGGTTGCTTTGGTGTTGCTAGGGATTTGTTGGTGGTTGCTGTGATGTTACTAAGGTGATGCTAGTTGGTGTCAAGAAGTTATGCGTGGTTGCTAAGGTGTTGCTATGCAGTTACTAGTGTTCTGGATAGTTGCGAGGGCATTGTAATGCCATTGCTTGACAGTTTCATGGGTGTTGCTAATTTGTTGCTATGGAGGTTTTCAAGGGTGTTCTGGGTGGTTTCTTGGGTGTTGCTAGGGAGTTGATGCTGCTAAGGTGGTTTCAATAAGTGTTGGTGTTGCTAAGGCATTGCAAGGCATTTGTGTTGTGTACAGTTACTAGGGTGCTCTTGGTGGTTGCTAGGGTATCGCTTTGTGATTGCTGACAGTTTCCTGTGTGCTCTAGGCTACTAGGGTGTTACTGGTTTGTTGCTATGGTGGTCTTGGATTGGCATATAAACTGTAAGAGATACTGTCAGGCTGAGTTTTATGTGCATATTCCTGTCTGTGCCAGTGTGTTGAAATACAGTAAAAGCTTTTCCATAGATTTAGAGCCCATAGACACAAATGGGGTGAAGGAGTCCAGACTGTTTTCAGCAGCCATGCAGTAAATGACAGGTTTCAGCAAATACAGCATTCTTTTCCATTGAGAGAAAGAAAGAGAGAGAGAGAGAGACAGACACTAAGAGAGAAAGAAAACGTGGAGTTTAGCGTCTTGTAATTTGACGTGCATATTAGAAGAACATTATATTATACAGAGAGAGCTATAAAAGTTCTCAATTGTGTGTTATTTAAATTTTTCACAGAAAGGCCTCATTACAGAAATAAAAAAGGTTTGCAGTATGTAATTACTCTCTGGGAAAACATTTGAGATGTCAAAGAGATGTCATCTGTGACTTTCGCATGTGTAATAAGCTGTCAGGAATTCCTGCTCTGGACTTCTTTCTTCTCTCTTCATGAGTTCATGAGTGGCTGCTTCAGGATTTCGCTCTCAAATAAACTCCCAACTGGGACGGCAGGCATAAATAGCAACACAGTGTTACTCCTGTGGTTTTATGTCTGAATGTGTCTGGCTTTAGCATCTTCAAAAGCAGGATATGGTTTGTGCAACTATCTAACCCCTTCCTCTATGTCCCCGAACACATTTGGTACAATGACCCCATAATTATACCACAGGCAAACAAAAGAGACAAACTCTCTGGCAGCGCAGGCGCAGCTGATTGTTTGCAAACAGTGACAGTAATTTAGACTTGTGTTGCTAGTCTGAAATGTGAGCTGCTCGGATTAGAGCAAGGCAACAATAAGATTCCAGCGAATGAGAAAATAATGGCCCTCTTACTGCTCTACAAAAATGTAAACTCTTGAAGTTTTAAGTTTCAAACAATACAGTTCAAAACCCTAAATCAGTTTTTTTTTCCCTTGGGCTCAGAGGGAGATGTTTTTGGATCAGATTTAAAGGTTCATAGAGAGTTCAAAAGTTTGGGGTCAGTAATATACTGTAGCATTAATTTATATATTTTTATATATTATATATATAAAATATTTATATATTATAAAATATATATATATATATATATATATATATATATAATTTTTTTTTTTTACTTTTTTTTTTTTTTTACTTTTATTCAGAAAGGAAACATTAACTTGATCAAAAGTGACATTAAAGACATTTATAATGTTAAAAAAGATTTCTGTTTCAGCAGTTTTTTTTTACTTGTTATTCATCAGAATTCTGGGGAAAAAATCACAATTTCCACAAATATATAAAGCAGCGCAACATTTTCAACATTGATAATAATCAGAAATGTTTCTTGAGCAGCAAATCAGCATATTATAATGATTTCTGAAGGATCATGTGACACTGAAGACTGGAGTAATGATGCTGGAAATTCAGCTTTTAAATTAAGTTACAGCTTAAAATTATTTTAAGTTATAATAATATTTCACAATTGTGATGTTTTTACTGTGTTTTTGATCAAATAAATACAGCCTTGGTGAGCAGAAGAGACTGTTTTTTCAAAAGCAGTAAAAATATTTCCCTGATCTTTTGAACAGTTGTGTATATACGGTTGTGATGCAACACTTTATATAACTTGAAAACATAAGGTTGAACACCAGGATTTTAGTGCAGGGATTAAAAAAAATCATCTGACCCAGATTTTTAAATTGATTCATTTTAAATTAATCTGACTTTTAAACACTGCTTGAGAAAGAGAACGTTTCAGAAGAGTCACATGAATTAATGTCACGTGTTCCTCTTGCTACAAAAGTATCTTGATAATGGAGATACTACTGAAACATGTTGTTTGGTTTGTTGTATTGCTACTTTTTAGTTAGTTCTTAGGTTCTTTCTACATCTCTCCCTGACCTGTTTTTCTTATTTTCTTAAGATTGGCCCTGATGAACTTTGCTCTGCTGTCTCTTTCCAAATGCTATTTGAATGTTTATTTTAGAGTGAAGACGGCCATTAGAGGGAAGTTTTGTCCTGGCGGACGTTCTTAAAACATCCATGATGCTTTGCTTTTTATATTAGCCAGTGAAATTAAGTCTGAGAAAGTTGAAATAAAACATTCTTAGTGTTTATGCATTAAAGATGCAGTATGCAAGCTGAGGTCAGTGAAGCATTCATAGCCTTTAGGCACGCTAGTGTTGGTTGAATTGTATTAAGCACTTCAAGAGGCTGTTCATTGAAGAAGTGATCACACAGGACAAACTCAAGAACCTGCTGCTTTCATCTTCATTCTTCGTCGTCTTTTGTGGTCGTTAAATGGATTCTCATCGATCAAGTCCTCTTCAGGTTCTGGGGTTTTCAGACTGTTTTGTGGTTTGCTATAAAATATGTGCGTGTCTCTTTAAAGAGAGAGAAACCATTATTTTAGGTCTATTATTGCTCCCACACAGAGAAGTGCATTTTATGACATGTCTTCCCGACTATAGCATTTTATATGGGTATTTATCGTGATTATATAAGGTCTTTGCTCGCTCAGAGTCATCATTTACTCACCCTCATGTCATTTTAAACTTATATTGCTTTTGAGCTCTTTTGTGGGTGAAACTTTCCTTTCTCTTATTATGTATAAAACATTCTCTTCCTGTTGACTCCCCCCCCCACCCCCCTTCTCTCTCTCTCTCTCTCTCTCTCTCTCTCTCTCTCTCTCTCTCTCTCTCTCTCTCTCTCTCTCTCTCTCTCTCTCTCTCTCTCTCTCTCTCTCTCTCTCTCTCTCTCTCTCTCTCTCTCTCTCTCCATCTCTGGCTCTATTACTCAGAAGCTTCCTCCAGGTCTTGGGCATATTGAAGATATAACGACATAATTGCTGTCGTATAGCATTAGAGCATCCGGCCCTGAGTGACAGATGGATATTACTGAGCAATTACAGAGGAGCTCTGGGTCCTTCCTAACCTGTCCTGTGTTGATATTCGGATTGTCTAAACATTCCTGCGTTTTGCTCCACAGATTTTAAGCCCTGATTTGTTTTTGCTGTTTCTGAAAATCTCTAAAACCTTTATCTTATAAAATAACTGTCACTGTAAATTAATAATATGTTTTTAAAAGATAAATAAAATGAAATATATATTTACAGTATTTCTTAATATGTTGGTACATTTTCAGTTGTAGTTGTAAAATGTCAGCATTTTTTTTAACAGGAATTTAACCTCTAATATATTTTATTCTTGATTCCAACAGTTTTATCAATGGAACTTTTTTCAATGAAATTTATAAACATGTAATTTCCAAAATATATTTTATAATATATATGTATATATATATTTTTTTTATCAAAGCAAATTCCAAATGATTTTCAGCATAGCCTAATGAAACATTACACAGTTTGAAAGGGACACCCTAAGATGAACTTATCCAAATGTATGACATTAATGCTTTTATTCAGAAAGGAAACATTCAAATTAAAGTATCAACATTTCAGCCTTCAGCCTTCATTAATATTTCTGGTCCCTGGGAAGTTCCTCAGGAAAGTGAAAACATGGACTGGCCTACTTGTAACAATGATGACATTTTGCATCCTAGAATTTTTTTTTCCACAATTCACAATGAGATATACAAATGGCCTTGCATAAGAGGTCAAATGTTTTAAAGACAAGGTATGAATGACCACATAAATAATACAGTAAATGATAATTAAGGAAACCTTAAGGCATAGCCTCGTGCTTCATTGGCCACCGGCCGAGCATTCCTCTTTTCCATTGTTGCTCCGGCGCCATCTGGGAGCTGTAATACCCCTCAACGCTGTAAGGAGTTTGAGTCTTTTTAATCATTTATCAAGATTCTCTTTGAACCTGTAAGCCTTTGCTTTGGCTCCTGAACAAGACTTGGGTTATATCGGACTAAATCAGCCTTGCATGGCCTTTTTATGACTTCAGGGAAGACCTGTTTACAAATACAGTGCACACGTTACACACTTTATCATGCCGCACATTATCAATACTGTGCCATCAGCTTAATGCACAGCACAAATGTCCTGCATCTCACGATGAAGCTTCGAAGTTCACATGCTAAACAGATTCTGCTGTCGACAGAGCTGGGCTATTGTCCTGTAAGGATGTAAGGGGTTTAAAAGGAGAGATAACATCTTCTATTCACGTGTTTTTCACCAGAACATCATTCAGGAGAGCAGGAGCACCGCTGGCGTAAGGCTGTTTCATTATTTCAAGCCTTTATTTCAGAAGTGACGTTTTCCTGCACATCACCGGATCGTGGGCGTTTTTTTTTTATTACATTTCAGACATTGTTTGTCTGTTGTAACTAGAATAAGCTGGCTGATGACAGACCCCCATTATCTGCAAACTTAAATGGAAAGGTACTGGTAATTATCTGTTACTACAGTGTGCATTTATTATATTTTTAAATTTTTAAATACTGCTGTTTATATGGCACGCTTGAATTTAGTAAAATCAGATCCAAAAGCACACATTCTCAGCAATTTTCCACAGCAATGCTTGAATTTATGCTTAACATGCATAATGCAACAAGTTAACAGACTTGATACACAATGAAAGTCATAATTAAAATAATATTTTGTTAACAAAATAAGAATATATTCTTAGTTGTAGGTTAACATGCATGTTTTGACACTTCCGAGTCGTTCTGACACAAATTTAAATCCAACTTGATGTTTCATGATAGGTTTTATCTGGTCATCCATCTGGTCAAGCTATAATACTTGTACTGATGAATAGTTAGATTCCAGTACCAGACCAGCATTACCCATCTAAAACCATCTTGGAATTGAAGTCGGTCCAGACTGGTGTAAGATTATTATTGTAATAGTTTATTTGTTAAGATCACTAGCTAATCCAGAACAAAGCCATTAGATAATAGTATTAACATTTATGCTTTTTGATGTGTCTTTTCTGCTATGCAAGATTATTTTTTTTGGCATTGAAAAATACAAGCATTGCTGTTCACAGTGGAGGGTGAGAGCAGAAGCTTTTTTCTTTCAGAAGCCTGATCCACTGCACAGATAATATCATTTTATCTCTGATCTGAGCAGCATACCTGTGCGTTTGAGTTTGTTTATAGTGGACTGCAGAAGTCAAACATTGAGGGAGCTTTGAAAACCTCTCAAGAGCTTTATTAGAGACTTTGTTTTTCTGTGCTCGGTGGAGACCGGCAGATTTACCCATGGCTGAGTATGTTGATATGTATCCAATGAAACAGTGTCCAGTTCAGTAGCATTATTACTGCCCACGCAATCTCTGGTTTGTGATTTTTCTTGGCCGTCTTTCCTTCTGTAACTTTGTTTGTCTTTGTTTGATATTCCTATGCCTCATTAAAGTCAGCATGAAGTCGAAATTGACCTTAACTTGAATACATATTCTCAGGTCTTTTTGTGAAGGATTTCAGTGCTTTTTAATATTCCAAAGAAAAATGTCCTTTTTTGGAAACCAAACAAATAACATAAGAACACGTAGGATTTCCCTGTCTTAAAGTTTAAAGAAATGTAAGAAAATATCCTTTATATGTTCATTTCTAAATTCTGAGGAAACCAAAGGGAGTCTGAATATGCCAATTGCCAATATGTTTCGATTTAGAGTTTTAAACTTAAAAGAAGCTACTTTTTTGCGCCTGTGTGTGTGTGTGTGTGTGTGTGTGTGTGTAATGTGTATAACAATAAAGGCTCTTAAAGGTTCTTTACTGGCATTGCTTGTAATGGAACCTTTGGATCCTTTCCATTGTGCAAAAGGTGCTTTATAGTGGAAGAAGTTTCTTCAGATTGGCATCTTTCTCTACTAGTATACATTCAAAAGTGTATTCTGATGACGTGCATTTGTTGCTTTTAATCCATTTTTATGGGTCAGGTGATTATCAGGTATCATAGAAAAAGCAGTATTTCAGTAGAAACCCCCATAAAGAGTTTTATCCAATGAACACAGTGGCTCCAATAGAATTGCAATACACAACACTCCCTTTCCTCTCTTTCCTCACCTGACTTTACCTTCTTTATGCCAGTGAGGTTAAAGCGTCCAGAAGCAACAAAAAGGCATTTTGTGTTTGCCTGCTCTCTCTTTGACTCAACAGTGACTCATTTAGGCAGATCAGGTCAAAGCGACTGAGAAGGACATTCATACACACGCGCTGGAGATATTAGACCCAGGGGAGTGTGTTTGATAGGTTAACAGCAGTCATGGTGGTGAGTGTATTTCACAACCATCCCCTACCAATTCAGCCTCGCCAAATTCATCCTGATTTCTGTTTTTACAGCCCACACATCACAAGACACCTCACACTCCTGCGAGGTTGTTTTCACTGTTTTTCTTTCTCTTTTTTTTTCTTGTCCGTTGAAGAGGTGAGGTGTACATGCAAAGACTCTTTTCATTCCCAAACAGGACTTTAACTGCAGCTAGTAGCCAAAAAGTGAAGTCAGAAATCTAACGTGTGTGTGTAGAATCATACTATCATTTGTTTGTTTGATGGTATTTGTTATAACTCGGATTTGTCTGAATGTTTGAGCTTGTAATGTTTATGTGTGCATTTTTTATTAGCAGTTTGTTTGGGCATGATGTCTGGATAACGCTGCAAAATATCTTTAGTTATATAAAAAAAAAAAAAAAAAAATATATATATATATATATATATATATTGTATCTGTTCCACCACCTGCCTAATGCTGTTGGTCCTTTGCATGTTGCCAAAAACAGTGCTGATCGTCACAGGCAACTCTTTATCATGCTTCTCAAACCATTACTGAGCTGTGCAGTGTGACAGGGTGTATTATCCTGCTGAAAGAGAACACTTCCACCAGGCAACATCATTGTCATGAAGGGGTGCACCTGGTCTGCAACAATGTTTAGGTTGGAGGCACGTGTCAAATGTACGTCCATGAATGGCTGGACCCAGGGTTTCACAGCAGAATATTACCCAGAGCATCACACTCCCTCCATCGGCTCGTTGTGTTCACACAGTGCACCCTGGTGCCATCACTTATCCAGGTAAACGGTGCACACATGCACGGCCGTCCACGTGATGGAGAAGAAAACAGGACTTATCGGACCAGGTGACCTTCTTCCACTTCTCCAAGGTCCAGATCCGACGCCGTCGTGCCCATTTTAGGCTCTTCCGATGGTGGACCGGGGTCATCACCAGATGACCGGGGTGTTTCATTTCACTTGTGCATTAATCATTTGGGCTCCCAACACCCTGTCGCCGGTCTGTGGATTTGTCCATCCTTGAACCTCTGTTGGGAAATTCTCACCACTGCTTAAGAGGAGCAACACACAAGCCTTGCTGTTTCAGAGATACTCGGACCCAGTCACCTTGCCATAACAATTTGGCCCTAGTCAAAGTCACTCAGATCTATATTCCTGGCCATTTCTCCTGCATCCAACACGTTGATTTACAAGAACTGATTGTTTGCTTACCATCTAATCTACCCAGACCTTACTATATATATGACATATAATTAATTGAAATATTGCTTGTGTTTATTTTATTGCAGTATCTTATAGGTATGATTTAGAATCCAGAGTCTTACTAAGATTGCAGTAGCATCACTGTTGGTCTTATTTGTGGTTTGGGGTTTACTGAACCATGATTATTAAACTTGTGCAATTTTCTAAGCTAAACTGATAAAAGTGGTCAGAACACCTTTCTCAACTTTTAAATGGCCTTACATTTTTCGTGCATCTCCCTGCTCTTTCGTTCCCAGTGTGCTGTGGTCTTCCAGTAAGCATGTGCTTCAGATGGCAGGGTCATTGCGGTCACAGCTCCTCTGCAGCAGGTCTAGGTATGGCTGGTATTTGCGTACGGCCGTGTTCTGCACTCAGACAGTCCCGCTCTGCCAGGATCCCTGTGTTTTTTTTGGACGGCAAGAGCAGCTTCTCTAAAGCGGGTGATAATGGAGATGTTTGCTCAGGCTTCCCTTTTTCTACTAAGCCGTCTCCAAAACCAACATAACCCTGAAAAAAATATACTAACCACTCACTACCAGTGATACACTCCCTCTGGGGGAGGAAGTATGGTTAGGAAAGCTGCATGATGAATGAGGATGAGGTAAATATGTTTTAAATATGACGATGTTCACAACCCATTTTCTTCCATAATATGATGGAATTTAAAGTTACATGGGCTGTTTATGAGGACATTTTATTTTAAGATTTGATAGAGACTTGGATGTGGAGGGTGAAGGTCAAGCTTTTCCATCTATATCAGTAATAATGCTTTTTTCAAATGTTTAAATATTTTCTGTTGCTATTATAATAATGAGCACTGATGAATTGTTCACAGAGACCCGGAATATGTCTTAACCGAAAATGCTAAATTTTATTTTATTTTTATTTAAAATAATTTATTTTCCTACAGAAGACATTTTCACATTACTAGTCTCCTTGTCAGTGGGATCCAATATTGTTTGGACTCAAAATGCATTGTTTTCGTGTTCCACAGAAGAGAAATAACAACAGGTTTGGAACGTCATGAGGTTGACTTAATGAAAGAATAAAAATAGGGTCAATTTTGATTTCACATTAACTTTAGAGCCTTGATGTGTTTGCAGAACCATATCAGTGCTTTTTAATGAAGAAGAAAATCGTCTTCTTTTGCTTTAAAGAACCAAAGTGAATGCCTATAACCAGTTCACTGATCTGAATAACTGATCTAAGTTTAAGAGTGTTTTTAATCTCCAAAGAACCATGTACAGGCCAAACTAGCTCTTGATAAGAAGTGGGCTGTTTGCTTTGACCTTTATTTATAAGATTTGCAAGTTAATTCAGTGGCTGACCCCGCTGTCATTTAGCTCGAGCGAGACCCCTTCATTCAGACCATCTTCATTGCCTTTAAATAGTTTATCTCCCCTCGCCTGTTTCTCTTCTCGGCTAAAGTGGGTTAGGCTAATTTAATTCTACTTGACTATGCTGTCAGATTGTTATACATCTTATTTTGTCCTTGTGAACGTTGGTACGCTACAGTTTCTTCTCATGTATAACATTGATGAATTGAGCTAATGTCTTACCTGAAAGATACCCTTAATCACGTTTGTCTCGATTCTCTTATAGTGGCTCATGAGTGTCAGGGGTCTTTTGTACGGATATGACCCCGTGGCCAAATGAGTTATTTAAGAGCATCTGGATTGCATCATTAATCCCATTTTCACATAAGTCATGCAACTAAAGCATTGATAGCTAATGGCTTTTATTAAACGGTGACCAGAGTAAAATGATTCAAGACACTAGGGTTCAATAAATTATTTTATTTAGTAAATAATACTTTTCCAGAAATAGTGTCTGGTGTTTGCTCACCATCCACAATGCCAAGGTGTTCTGGGTGGCTTCTATTTGGTTTATTATTGTATTAAAATAGAATTAAAATTAAAAATTTTATTTTATTATTTTTCATATAAACAGACATTATTATTTTCATCAACATTATACAGTTGAGGTAAAAATTATACACACACACTTTTGTTCACGCATCATTTGCACAAAAACAGATTCAGTTTTCCTCAATATGAATTGAAAAGCAATATGAAATCCAAACTCAAATAATATATGAACCTGCAATAATTAAATGTTAAATAAAACAAATATACTTTATGTATTTAATCTCACTTTATTGACCAATGTCTTTGCTGCTGATCTTTGATGATCCAATTCAATCAAATGAATAAGCAAAAATTACTTTAGAACAACATCACATTTGTTTCATTTTTTTGTTTTATTGCTGAAGTAAGAGTGTCAAACTCCTGGAATTAGTTACTTTTTTAGGAAGTAATTGAATATTGTAACATTACTTTTTAAAGTAAAGGCCCTGATATAGGCCAAAATTAAGTTCGTTTGGAGTTATTTTTGGGAGTTCGAAACAGCTTGCCAAAGTGAACCTTCTGGAAAAGTAAACACCTTCGTACTACTATTGGTCCATGGCGATTACGTAATAGGTGTGCACTGAGGCTCCGCCTTCTTTCACGTGGAAATCTCCTCTGGTTCATTTCTTCTGTTCAATCCGTCCAGGTCAGAGGCCCGCGAGTAAAAAAACAAACATATTGGAGAGCTGCTTTATAGTAGAAAATGAAGTAGGTCTTCTGATGAAAGTAGACACTGACACTGTTTTTCATGTTTAATACTGTAAGCTGCTTGATTTTAAGCAATCTACTTGCCATGTCTTGCGTACAGTATCCTATATTTCTACTCTTACTGTGGTCTGATTGCTTTAATACAGGTTCAAACAATCACTCACGCCTCTGGGTCTCAGCAGTATCATGTCACTGGTGGCTTTTCTTGTGGTCTGAGGCCATTCAGATGAACTGAATCAAGCCAATAAGAGTCATCTTTATGTTTCTCAACATCGAAGACGACCAGGTGGCACAATAAATGCTTTGAAATCTGTCTAAATGCAGCTTCGTGTAACAATGAGGGGCCTCCCTTGGAGCTCTGGACTCTTTCAGCGTGGATTAGGCCGTCCTGGTACAAGCGGCGAATCACAGAACGAGGTTATATATGGACATGGAGATTGGCACGACCGAAGTGGCATTGTGACAGGCGGCATGTCTAGCTTCACAGCGAGCCGAAGAAAAAGAAAGGAGAATAGACACTATTGTCTTCTCGCTCTTCTGTTGCCTTTGTGGACCAGTGTTTTAGGGAGAAAAAAAAAATGGAAACGAGCTCAAGGCTTTTGGAAGGTGACACTATAGCTCACAGCATGTCTGGGCACAGCACTCTTTGTTTTTCCGTCTGTGTGAGTCAGAAGTGCACCATATTTTCTGTTTGTATCATATACTTGTGTACCACAACATTGTATATCTGTGCGTGCGGTTTGTATGAGTCACAAAGTGAGTCATGTGTTTGGTACTCAAATAGTCAGAGATTTTTAGTCAAATTTGACATTTAACTCCAAGAAATAATTTGATCAATGTTATATTTTGTAGTTTTGATGCAATATTATAATTTTTTGTTGCATAAATATTTATGTCTATTATTGGGGAATCTGGTGAATTAAATACTTCTATATCTTATTTGAACAAGATGGACATAAACCGAATGACATGATTTAACTGTCAAGCAGTGTGCATTACGTGTGCATGCAAACTCCTACAGTTGTAATCACTTACATCCACACAAGTAGATTTATGGATTTGTCTGTGCTTTGATTAGTATGAGCAATGGGGGAGATTTTCTACTTAATTTTTCAAACATGTTTTAACAACACTTCCACAAGACGTTTATTTTTTTCCAGCGACCCGACTGTAATCAGAAGTTGTCAGAAATTAAGCCGTCGCACGAGGCCCATCTCGCTTATCGAATTTCACAGCAGTATCGCCGCACAATCACGCCATTGATAGCTGTGAATTCCCCTCCCATCAGATGTCAAACCAAACAAGTGTGAGACTAATTCACTCGTTTAACTCTTTTACTCCCTTTATTCATTACAACATGTTCGTTTTGGTTTTTAAAGCACCGTGAGGTGTGAGATCTGTGGGAAAGAAGTACCACACACTCATAAATGCAGAAGCAAAATTTTTAAATGAAGAGTCCTATTCCTCCTGAGGACATTTAGGATATATAATATAATATACTTTAAGGCGTAGTTTCTGCGACACTAGTGGCACCTAGCGGAATTACAAAAATAAAGCATATTTTCAAACAACCTTTCAAACGCCCCTTTTGCGTGTTGCGCCTTCCCTAACTCAAACATGACAAATAAAGCTCTTAATGGTGCTTGTAAATGCATGTCTCAACAGATAAAGTAAAACTTTTAGCTGTGTTGCTATGTGTCATGAGTAAGCAACTGAGCAGACTAACACTGTCTTAAACGAACGTGAGCGTCTCGCTTATAATAAACTAAATTCAGCAAATTTTGGCTTGTACTTCTGTAACCTGAATGTCTTTTTTCATGTAACGCATCAGTCGTGTTCCCACAGCATCTAAACACCCTCTGGCTCCGCCTACTACAATAGCCACGCCCCAAACTCTCCCGATAGGTTGAGCTGGAAAGTGATAGACAGATCTATGCGGACCGCTCTCAGTGTTTAGATGGTGCCTGGGAGGCTCAATGTTCACACTTTTGGTGGAGATAAATTCATGAATGTCATATTAGTCAATGAACAATGAACTGGGTTTAGAGAATGTAGTTTAACAAAAAATCTTACATACCTTACCTTTAAAAAAAAAAAAAAAAAAAAAAATCAAATGGGAACACTTTAAATATCCTGAGCACAGAAAGAGCAACATCTGAGCAATCAAATGCGTGTGTGTTTATCCGTGGCTCGGTTCCCAGTTTTGGTGGTGGTGAGAACAGTGTCTGCTGGACCTCACGATGTTACACTCACAGGGCGATAACTGATGCCACACCGCTGATCTGTTATGATGGATATCCGTACTGACAGCGATCTGATGAGATCATGTGTCGGCAGACGTGACTAACACTCTCAAAATTAAGGTTCTAAAATGATGTTTTTACAGTGATGCCATAGAAGAACCATTTTGGGTTCCCAAAAGATCCTCTCAGTGAACAGAAGAACATAATCTGAAGAACCTTTTGTGGAAGTGTAGGTTCCATGGATGGTATATGGATCACACATGGCTTTTTGGTGTCTTTGAGGAATGCTATGCCCAAAAAAAAATAAAATAACAGAACACTAAACATGATTAAGGCAAAAAAGGAAAGCTACAGAAACAAAAACCGAAACTAATATTTCGTTTGATTCGCTCTTTTTTTTTCTACGTGCTCATAATTATTATTATTTTTATGACAGCCTGGAGAACAATTATGCATGTTATGCAGTTTGGCATGTTTCTTTGTGTTATCTTGTGTTAAAGCTGTCTTCATTTACTCACCCATGTCGTTCAAACCCAAAATGAAATGGTTTGTGTACTTTATTCCAAGTCCTCTAGCCGTATGATAGATTTGTGTATGGAATGTACACAACTGTTGCCACTTAAAGAAACAATATGAAAGAGTAAATTATAACAGAATTTAAATATTTGGTGCCGTTATTTCTTTAAACACTGTTGTGTTTGTTTTTACAATGTTCTGTCTTGAACTAATGGACTTTTTTTTACTACTGAGGGTCAGTAGAATACCTCAAAATATTTCATAATTCTTGTAAACATGGTTTAAACAAAACTGACTTCAAAGCTTCTGTTTGTAAATATGGAAAATCTATTTTTTTCAATTGTAAACCACATTTAGGAAACATTTATATTTTCCTCATTTGGGAGATGTTAAAGTTTTTTTTAATTTATTATTATTATTTTTTTACTGGGTCAAGTTGCGAAATACTACTGAAGAAAATGTGCTTTTTGCCTTTGCTATAGGTGTTATGGCTGTTGCTATGCAATAGGATGTTCTGAGTGGTTGCTAGGGTGTTGCTAGGTCTCTGTGATATCATTGAGGATTTTTTCCACATGTTTTTTGTTCCAGTGGCTGGAAATGTTGCATCTGATCACTTGAAGTAACAGCACACTTCTAGTCAGCAATACACATGATTTGAGGAATCATTCATGTCTGGAACATCATTTTATGAGTAATGCACCACAGTTTAATACTTATTTAGCCTACTACTTGTTCGGGATTTCTGTTTAGAATCGTGCCTGAGCAAAAAGACTAAACATCCATATTAATTAGGTTTTTTTACAGTCTATGGCAAGAACATGCAACTCCCCCTGGTGGACAATTGAATTCTCATTTTCAATAGAAAAATAAATAAATAATATATTTATATTTAAATAAATCTGTTTTAAATATTTTTAAATGTGTTTTATAAAACAAAATTCTAGTAACATTTATGCTTTTTTTAAATTAATATGATATACATTTTTTTCGTTTAGTATTTTTGTACTGAAAAATTTTGGTAATAAACTAAACTCACTGCCATCCATGCATCTCTTTCATTTCTTTCCATTTATACTTTGCTTAACCCATTTTTTTAAGTTAATCAACTTCTAGCTAAGTTGTTCTTCTAGTTCTAAACTATCAAACTTTTTCTGCAAATACATTATTTGAAATATTTAATAATACAATTTTAGTAAAATGATTTAAAACATAAAATATATTAAAATGTGTTTGTGTTTTAAATTCTATACTATTTTTATTCTAATAATATGCATGTTTTTTTCTCTTTTTCTTTTTTTTTTTTTTATATATGTTTTAATCCTTCAGTATTTTTATACTGAAACGTTTTGGTTAACGACTGCGCTGTAACACTGATGTGATCCTGCAGGGCTTGAATCATTTAGTTTGCCCGAAGCTTCACTTATTGCAATTCATGCCTCATATAAATCAGACGTAACTCAGCTTGTGAAAGAGCCTGTCCCAGACGTAACCCCAGCCCCTATAAAAGCGCCAACATGGACGCCATCCACCGCACTTAATAGGGGTGAAAGGTACCAGCATCCCATCATCAGACACATGCGAGTTTTTCACTCCGGACCAAATAAACCCATTGCCACCTTTCTGTTATCCTGTTCTTTTTTCACTAGGATTGCGTATACTCAGCCAGCGGTGCTGATGTTTAAAGAGGTCGTGAAGGAAACTGTGCCAAGAGCTGCTCCTCTGCAGTCGTACCCTTGTGAGAGAAGCAAACAGAAATGTTGCCAGCGAACAAGTGTTGGTCCAACTCAAACAAACCTAGCAGGCGAGCCATACAAAGCTCCACTTCACTTCACACCAGAGCTCTGGTTTCAGGTCAGAGGATTACAGAAGACACCTTTAGTGACGCTTCATTACTCAGACCATCGTAAAGCCCAATCATATGCCATATAAGCTTGCCATTGCCAGTATGGACTAATGTGAAGTGGCTGTGTTTGGTGATGTCATATTTATAAGCACAATTACAACTTGTAGTTTCAAATGATAGTTTTACAGTTTAATTGACATCTTAAAAAAAAAAAAAAAAAACCACCAAAGTGTGGAAATATCTGAAAATCAGGGGGAACACCAGCTAGGCTCATGAATATAATAATAATAATAATAATAATAATAATAATAATAATAATAAAAATAATGTTTGACCAAGGCTTCTGCTTGATCTTAAAGCTGTTGTTTTGTGTGAATGACAAACACTTTTATCATAAATATTTAGTACATTTTTATTAAACAATGCAATGCTTTGTAATTAATTTACAATTTTTACTTAAAAATGCATTATACATTTATTTATTTTATTTCACACATTGTTACCATATTGATTCTCACCAATTGCATGTAAGTATAGCTATTTCATGTTCCCGGCCAACGCGACTCGAGACCACCTCAGAAACCTCTAGTCCTGCGAGCCATGCTGTGCCATGCCTCATAGCTGAATTAAATAATATGCTGTCATGGGTAAGTGGATTACTTAGCATTATTGAAAATGAGTAATGCTGCAATTATGGATGGAGGGATGAGAATGGGGTCTGGGAAAGCCTTTTAGCAGCCGAGCAGATTCATACGAGAGGGAGGAGCCGCACCAAATAGGATGAAATGCATTCCTGATTGTGCTTCGATGGACAGAGATGTCAGGCCAAACAGCTGTGAGAACAATGCGTCTCGGATAGGGCAGTACGTCACTATTACTAATTCAATGTTGTAGGATGTGTACGCATATATGAAAGTGTTTTGTTGACTTAAACATTATAAAACGAGTTGTCAGACAAAGAAAGAGAAGTAACCGAACTTGTCTCTATTGTAGCGTCTATTACGTTAAACCACAGGCCTGATCTTTAATAGTCTATTTGACTTTCTTTTAAAGAACTCCAGTCACATGTTGTTTGCAAATCAAGTTTCTGCCTCGATCTGTGGTATTTACTAAATGCCTTTATGTCCTTTGAACGTCCTTGTCATAGTAAAGCCACTAACCTACCCGGTTGCGAGGCCATACAAACATCACATCAGCTGTGTGTATGAAAGCTCGGAGGAAAGATATTCGGTGTCTTTGCTGTGGTTGTGGCCTTTATCTGATGAACAATGCATTAGGGCAGCTCATGCAGTATTCATGCGCGAGTCTGAGGCATTGATGCATTGTTCTTCTGCGAAAGGCCACCTGTAAAGATCAGTCCAGTGCATTAGAAAAACGCTCTAGCATTAAGAAGCAAATCACAAGAACCTAAGCAGTTTTGTTCTAAGCAGACAGCTTTGCAAGAGGCACTGGTACAAAACATATACTTTATGTTCATGCAAACGATAGCAATCCAAGCTCGATTTTATGTATCATAATTTTTACTTAGTAGTTAGACATGCCAACATTTTAACTGTACCTGACTAATCTTCACACCGGTCCATCACTAACTACTTTCACATATTATATCCTCCTCCCCTCATGTGTTAACTTTCAGCAAAGACACAGAAGGCATACAAGAGGTTAAAGTCACACAATGCTGTTTCTTCTCAATCTTGCACCCGTTTGTGTTTTGAAATATGTATAACTGCGGATCAGTAAGCTGTGTTTGTGTCGTCTAAAGCCTCTGAAGTTTGCTAGAGCTCATATTGTATGAATCCTCTAACTAAACTCTCAGTGAGAATCTGCCTTGGACAAACGTAGATGAAGTTCTGCTCAAAAAAGTATTGTAGATGAATAACATTCTGGTGTTGAAAAGCTGTAGCTGTAGGCTAATGAATTAATAATATTATATAATGGATAAAGATATACAAATACTAACACACACACACACACACACACACACACACACACACACACACACACACACACACACGGACACACCATAGCATTGCAATAGCACAAAGATGGTATTAGAGCTAGAATATATGGACTAAATGTCACAAAACTCATTTTTATTTCATTAGGTCTAAATAAATTCCAAAATTTGCATTTAACAGTTCAAAGTTGGCAAACTTTAATTGCACAGTTGGATCATCAGTGAAGCCAACTCTTAATTTGGCCCTGTCTTTATATTGAACCACACATAAAGAATAAGAATGCTGTTTAGTAAATAGTTGTGGCATTTTCAATGGCTCCCAGTGGACTAGTAATGAAAAATAGCTCTGCGATATTTACGCCTGAGATGGTTCCTGCTGAAGTTGCTGAAACTCAGCATAACCTAGCCGTCCTTGAGTCTTTCTCATGGGCTTTTCTTGTCCGGCGTCCCGCTATGAAGCATTCATATGTTTCCAATCTGAAGTGACACCAAATCTCCTCTCCGTCCTGCCTGTCCTGTCCTCTGTCTGCTCCCAATGAAGGAAATGCCAGAGATTTATCCATCAACAATCACAGGTGTGCTCGCCACGCTTGCCTAATCTCAGTTCTGATGAGGTAGCACTTTTGTCAGATTTGGTTGGATTTGTGCTATAAATCTTTGGGGGGTTCCCCGAGGCGTCCCCTCATGGAGACATCAGCAGAAAATGTTGGAGCCATCGGCCAGGCTCCCGGGCAAATGTTCAAGGTCTCTCAAAATCGGTTATCCTGCTGTCATGCTAATAGTTTGCCTCGGGAAAGCGAACGGGTAGATCAAGGCAAAGGATTGGGTGGCCTCTATAAAATATATTCTGTTTTTATGTTGATCATTCATATGAACTATTACACTAAACCAATAATCAATCCATCTATCTATCTATCTATCTATCTGTCCGTCCGTCCGTCCGTCCGTCCGTCCGAATCCAAATTACACTGTTATTGTATTTTAAGTAGTAAAATGATTTGCAAAAACCTTAAAACCTTTAAAAACTATAACATGGAATTGTAAAAAATAGATTTTCATGGAATGGAAATCATCCTTTGTTTCTTAATTCATGAATGAATGAATGAATGAATGAACAAATGTCTACAATAAGGGAACTCACATGTGACTGGGAATGTCACCAATGACCTGAAACTCATAAAAACTCTCTGGCCAAAGAGTGTGGGAAACTGTGTTACCTTTGTAAGGGTGGTCGCTTGAGGTTTTGACTGGATTAACCACGAGCGCAGTCAATTACTTGGAAAAAGCCACTCACCGTGTCCTGCGAGTTCGGTTCTCCTTGACTACAGCGCGTAATGAGCCACTAAATGAGACAAATAGCCACGGCACATATAAAGGGTTCTACTCTAGTCACCTCCTGTCAGGGAATTCACTAATCTTCCTGTTTAACTCCTAAAGACTTCAATCTTTATACCCACACATGCTCAGACATACTGTCTTTCTGTGGTCTCGTAGAAGGATTCATTAACGCTCTCTGGTAAACATCTACGCTGACCCCCAACCAGCCCATATCAGCTGTTTCTAAGCCCTGTGAAACCCTCAGTAGTCGGCCAAGACCAAACGTATCGAATGCGCCTAATCCTCTCACACAATTCACTGCGTGACACCTACAGATTTGTGCTCTTTTTGTCCTCGCCACTGCAAGCACTAGAAGAGATGCTAGAGGAGCATTGAGAATCTGTTGACCTGTTTCTCATGATGGCGCTGGTAATTCTTTCACTAAGCGAGGGGATCGAGTGCCTCTCGTGCTGAAGTGTGCTTGTGGATTGCTAGGTAAAATTACATGGAAATATATCAAGGTGTTCAGGGATAGAGATGCACTTGTTTAATTTAAAGAATAATAGAATGACGCTTAAATAGTTCCTCAAAGATTGTAGCATGAATTTGATCCGTAAGATTTAAAAAATATATTCTTAAAGAAGTATCTTCTGCTCACCAAGACTGAGTCAAAACAGCAAAAAAATGTGAAATATTTGTATAAAATTAAAAGAACTGTTTTCTATGTGAATAAATTGTAAAATGTAATTTATTCCTGTCATCAAAGCTACATTTAGCATCATTAATTCAATCTTCAGTGTCACATGATCCTTCAGAAATCATTATATGCTGATTTGCTGCTCAAGAAACAATGTTTTCTTTCATAAATTCAAAAGAAGATTTATTTTTTAATATATAGCTTTTGTAACATTATCCATGCATTTACTGTCACGTTTGATCAATTAAATGCATCATTGCTTTATACAAGTATTAATTTGTTTAAATTAAGACCTTACTGACCTCAAACTTTTGAACAGTGGTGTATAGTTCAAAGAAAAAATATATTTTTAGAATTAAATAATTGAATGTTTACTATTACTTTGTATTTTTTAGGCTGTGTCATTTGAGTAAGTTTTAGATTAAAAAATACATTAATCAGTATATATTCACAAAAAAATATATCGGTTATGATATATACTCAAGCCACCACATGGTCTAAAAAGCACCCTGTTTTACCCCTTCAGATCTATCTTTCTCATTCTGTACACGTCTCACCCTCATCACACTCTTACACCACAACCCATGACAGTCACATGATGTGTTCGGCTCTCAGACAGGCATATTTCTCTGCACAACAGGTTTAGGGCAACGTCTCACCCTTCTGCTTGATCCGGCCCCAGTCACCCTGACCCATCTTACCCACACACATCCAAAGCTGTATCAGACATTTATTATTTAAAAAGAATCACACCATCGAGAGCATGCCAGCAATTTAATTTGTGCAAAGCAACAATCGGGGACCAACATTAACACTCATCAAGTAGCAAAAGAAAAAAATAGATTGTTGAGTTACTGGCAACTGTGCAAAGAAATAATGAGGGTCTGACCATCATCACCCTTTTAATTTAATGAAAAGTTTATTTTATTATTAATGTATTCATTCAAAACTCATTCACTCAAAACATTATCGATAAATATTGCGGTAACACTTTACTTAAATCCTTTATTAAAGTATTACTATTTTTAATGCATTCATTATTTCCTTGAAATCTCATGAATAATTATATAATACAGGTATAATACATTATAGTACTTATGTTGCGCCTTTAGAAAGTATAATGCATTAAAACACACAATGACAATAAACCAAATACATAACAAAGAAACTGCAAAATATTATAATACATTTTGACTTTGGTTACAATATATATAAGTCCATTAAAATTTTCATTTTGAATACCTAATGCATAAAGGCTTTAAGTATAGTGTTACCAACACTTTAAATTTAAAAGTTAACACATTTAAAATTAAATGTATAAAATAAATGAAATATAATTAGGCCTATGTATAAATTATGTATATTTATATTTAGTTTGTTTAAAACATGCTTTTTATATATATAAAACTTTTTTTTTTTTTTTTCATTTTGTATACAATTTTTACATTCAATATATAAATGTATATTTATAAACATTTATAAATGAAGCAACATCCAAGCATAAATGAAGCAACTATCCTGGATGTTTTGGTATAATTTTACAGTGTTTCCTCTAAGATTAGTTTAGCTGATGTTCACGAGAAGACGCAGGAGTGCCGACTGTTCTGTTCTTCAGGTATTTCTAGGGGCTCAAAAAAAGTGCAGCAAAGATATTGTCATAACTGAGGAAGTCTTGCTCAATCCACAGGCAAAAAGATTCCCACAGTGAATCGGACGTCCTGCCGCGCTGAACCTGTAACCTGGCATCAGGTTATTTCTGCATATCTGGCCCTTCTTTCCATCTTCCTCTCAGTCTGTCTTCCTCATTTTTTTAGAAAACATAATTTGTGAAAGTTTTGGACTCAAATATATTACTCAGTATATATTCACAAAGATATATCGCTCATCATATCCTCAAGTCACGCTTCTTTTACAAGAAACAGAAAACCTAATGAAACCAAAGGCCATTAAAACTACAATAGTTATGAGTCATTTCCAACATAATGCTCTCTGAGATACTGTTGTTCATACATCATATAAATGCATATGAATTAGCAGTGTTTGGAGAATGTGCACAAAGATGATTTTGGGCATCATAAACAGACATAATAGAGAATAATAAAAAGCCAGATGATCTCTGGATGTGCTGTAAGCTCTTTAAACACAGATATATGAAGAGCGCTTCAAGGCATCATTGCACCCTTGTATCTTCAAGCTCTCTCTGTCTTGTTATCCCCTTTTTATTTCTCTCTGGACTGAGGAATCTCTTTAGATCTCTTTGCACACAGATAAAAAGGCATTTCATATTGGGCTCGCCTGCAGGAAGTGCCATTCTCTGCTCTGCTACGTTCAAAGGGTCTGGGGCTCATTTCCGTGGTGATTTATACACTCATAGCGTGAACCAGAGAGAACATTGCAATTTTTGATATTTTTATGCAAATGTTAAAGGTACACTTATGTGCAAAAAAAAAAAAAAAGAAATAAGTTTTTGAAAGAAGTTTCTTCTGCTCACTAAGGCTGCTTTTATTTGATCAAAAATACAGTAAAAACAGTAATATTGTGACATATTCTAATGTCGTTTAGAATGTATTTTAAAATGTAATTTATTCCTGTGATCAAATCTGAATTTTCAGCATCATTACTCACATGATCCTTCAGAAATCATTTTAATATGATGATTTGATGCTCAAGAAACACTTCTTATTATAAAATATATAAAATATCCCCCACACCATTACACAACCACCAGCAGCCTGAACCGCTGATTCAAGACAGATTCAAGATAGATCATTAATTTAGTGTTGTTTACACCGAACTCTGACCCTCCCATCTGAATGTTGCAGCAGAAACTGAGACTCATCAGACAGGCAATGCTTTCCAATCTTCTATTGTCCAGTTTTGGTGAGTGTGTGAATTGTCGCCTCAGTTTGCTGTTCTGGAGTGACACCGGTGTGTGTTCTGCTGATTAAGCTCTTCTGCTTCAAGGTTTGACGTGTTCAGAGATGATCTTCTGCAGACCTTCGTTGTAACAATTATTAGGTTATTTGAGTTACTGTTGCGTTTCTATCAGCTACACCAGTCTGGCCTCCTCTGACATCTGTCATCAACAAGACATTTTCACCTCATTCTCTGTAAACTCTAGAGATGGTTGTGTTTGAAAATCCCAATAGATCAATAGTTTCTGAAATACTCAGACCAGCACCAACAACCATGCCATATTCAGTCACTTAAATCAGCTTTCTTCCTCATTCTGACGCTCAGTTTGATCTTCAGTAGATCATCTCAACCATGTCTACATGCATTGAGTTGCTGCCATGTGATTGGCTGATTAGATATTTGCATTACTAAGCAGTTGAACAGGTGCACCTAATAAAGTGTTCAGTGAGTGTATATTGAGCAGTTTCAGACTTGTAAAAACTTGTATAGCACAAGTTTCTGTTTTATTAATTTGTAGACATTGACTTCAAAAATATTCATCATGTTATTCCAAAGAACAAAATTTTTTTTTTCCCTTGAACCATTTCTCACATCTTTTCTTTGTCTTTCTTCCAGAAACTGTGGACTTCCTGGTGCGCCAGGCGGAGAACCACACTCACACGGTCCTCCTCCACACGTACCGGGACCTGGCCAGTCCCGCGGCGGCTCCCGTGGGCGAGTTTTTCACTGATGTGGGACTCTTCGTGTTGGGCTCCGAGCTCAGCCTGGAAGAAGCTTCACAGCGCTTTTTCGACGCCTTGTTCCCTCTTGTTTACGAGCGACTGGTCGAGCCGGGTCTGTCCCGCTTGTCTCTGGCGTACTCCGAGTGTGTCCGCGCGGCGTGTCGGGATCTGGTGCCGTACGGTGGAGCCCCGGGCCGTCTCGCCTCACACATCTCCCGCGCATCTCTGCCTGGACGAGTGTTTCTGCAGGCGCTTCACCTGGGTATCGAGGTCATCAACACCACCGACCATATTCAGCTCAGCCGTGAATGCAGACGCGGCCTTCTGAGGATGAGCTACTGTCCACACTGCCAAGGTCTGACCGCCAGCAAGCCCTGCATGGGCTACTGCCTCAACGTGGTCCGAGGGTGTCTCGCCAGCCTGGCTGAAGTGAACGCCCACTGGAGGGAGTTTGTGCGGTCGCTAGAGACCCTCTCCACCCGCATGCACGGGGCACAAGACCTGGAGCAAGTGCTTCTGGGAGTTCACAGGCTGGTGAGGGACGCAGTGGCCCACGCACAGAGGAACGGGCCCCGGCTTTCTGCTCAGGTACTAATGCTCCAGGTTTCTCATGGTCAAATGACCCTAAATAAATGATAAAATAATTTGGATAAAAGCATCAGCTGTTGTCATTTAGATATATCCTTTGATGCAAATAAGTCTTTTACTGTTGGGAATATTTACATTTACTCTTATGCATTTGGTAGATGCTTTTATCCAAAGTATGCTTTTTATCAGTTCATGCATTCCCTGGGAATCGAACCCATGACCTTGCTGTTGCTAACGCCATACTCTGTTAGGGCTACGCTATAGGAATGTATATTCATATCAATATATTTACTGTATATGAATATTTAATGTATGTGGGTTTTTCTTTATCTTTATGCATTTTTGCCAAGAGTTTTTTAAAAAAAATTTTTTTTATTTAAATTAGACTAATTTAATATCTAACCTTTTATGTATGAGTACAAATGTGTAAATAATATTTTCTCAGTTCTGGCATAATTTGACTTAAAAATAATAATAATATAAAATAAAATAAAAGTAAAACTTTATTAGGGGCCGAATTGTTTCAGTGTGGTGTAAATGATGGAGGACAAACTTAAAAAGATGATAATTATTATTATTTAATCTTTCACTTTTGTTTAGATCGTCTTCATTTTAAATATCTGATAATTTATATTCTTAAAATATATGTTTCATAGTGTTAAAAGTTTCTGGGTACAGAAGTAAATCAATGAAATCTACATATAATTCACATAATACACATAATAAAATAAAAATGATAAAAAGTGTAGTTTGACATGTTCTCCATTAAATGAATATATACATATATATGAGAACAGGGCATAAAAGTACCCAATGCTGAAGAAAAATACATAAATTAAGTAAAAAAAAAAAGCTCTATTCAAGCTGTATGTAATTTTGGCTGGAATAAATTGAAACATTTGCCAGTTATTTCTGAAGCGACTTGATGGCAGCATGTGACGTGAGATTTTGAATTTAATTTAGTCTATAAAATCCTGAAGCCTCAATGTTCATTTACTTTTATGGCTGTGGCTCGTCCAAATGACGTGCATTCATAATTAGGTAAACACTAAACCTAAACACTGGCCTTTGCATTTCTGCAATTTTCATTTTCAGTTCATGCTCCCTCAATCAGTGTCTTAAAAGCCATCGTGTAACTGCTGCTTGGACGGCGTGGAATGCGGTACGGCCTGAACATCAGTTGCTAACAGTCACGCATGCCATGATGCTGCCAGCGAGCCCAGAACATTCTCAAAATACCCTCGGTGTGGGCAGCTGCCGAGACACGGCCCACCACACCGATGTGTTCTGGCCACATGCAAATTGAGTTTGCCAGAAACCATAGTGGGCTTCTGTGGGATCCAGTATGCATGTTTTCAGATCGTGTTGTGCTGTGTTGAAATGTTTGCAGACAGTGTGTGTTTGTGTGTGTATGTGTGTGTGTGTGTGTGTGTGTGTCAGCTATTGGGTGACACTTGATCTGCAGGGGTCGGGGTGTGGAACTGGATCAGAATCAAGTCTCTAATAAGGTGTTGTCATTGGTCAGGGTCAGTGTGGGGCATCACGGCTTGTATTAGACCAATAAAAACAGTCTATATGACTGTTTCATTTAAGTCCGAACCATATTTGTTCTGGAGGAATGAGGATCTTCATAAAACACAACAAACGCCTATTATTGTCTGTTTAGTCTCACATTGTGTTGGTGTCACGGTTCACCGGCTATCTCTGCTCTACATTCCCCAGAATCCTCTTTGGCGTACCTGCAATTACTCTCCCCTGAGTATTATCACCTGCACCTGCTCACAATCAGCAGCCTCATTAGCAAGCTCTATAAAATACTCACCACAGCCTCAGTTGATTGTCAAGCCTCCAACAGGAACAGACCATTACCCATTGTCTCCCGAAGTCTCTGATGCATCCAGTGCCCTCTAAGTAACGTATACTCACCTGTGACACCCGTGGAGGCCACAGTAGTGGAGGTGGTCGAGAAGAAGCCCGACACCACTCTGCACTCTGGCCTCTTTTCAATCCTGGGTTGGCGTTGTCCAGTCCAGGGCTCCATCCGCCACTGTTTCCTTCTAGCCCAGAACCCTGCACCACTATGAATCCTGCACAGCCCGAAGACAGCGCTTCCGCACACCCCACGGAATCCGCTATTTTTGACCAGAACGGTAGTGCTCTGGAGGAATTTGCTAAAGTTTACCTTCACCTTTACCAGGATGGGAGCTGGGATGAGGACTTCCTTCAGCAGCAGTTCTGGAGCAGGTTAGATGATCCACTCGCCCAGATACTGCTGTTAGATGATATCAACCTACCTCTCATCAAATTCATTGACCGCACCCTGTGGGTGTGTGGTTCCTCACTCACCGTGGGAGACATCCAGGCCGAAATCCACATCAGTCTTCCCAAGCCTGCACGTCACGGCAACCATCAACCCAGCCACCAGATCAGTATATGGATGTTCTGGACTGATTTCCAGCGTAGCTGATTCCCCGCTGATATCAGCGCGTGCTGCCAGGAAGTCCATAGTCCAGCTAGAGCTTCCTCTGCTGATCCCGTCCAGCCCAGAGCCTCCTTTGCCGAAGCTGGTCCCGTCCAGCCCAGAGCCTCCTTCGCCGAAGCTGGTCCCGTCCAGCACAGAGCCTCCTTCGCCGAAGCTGGTCCCGTCCAGCCCAGAGCCTCCTTCGCCGAAGCTGGTCCCGTCCAGCACAGAGCCCGCTGACGCCGCGCCAGAGCCCGCATACCCCGCGCCAGAGTCCGCATACCCCGCGCCAGAGCCCGCATACCCCGCGCCAGAGCCCGCATACCCCGCGCCAGAGCCCGCATACCCCGCGCCAGAGGCCGCATACCCCGCGCCAGAGGCCGCATACCCCGCGCCAGAGGCCGCATACCCCGCGCCAGAGGCCGCATACCCCGCGCCAGAGCCCGCATACCCCGCGCCAGAGCCCGCATACCCCGCGCCAGAGCCCGCATACCCCGCGCCAGAGCCCGCATACCCCGCGCCAGAGCCCGCATACCCCGCGCCAGAGCCCGCATACCCCGCGCCAGAGCCCGCATACCCCGCGCCAGAGCCCGCATAACCTGTAAAATTTCCCATTAAGATTTTGGGGCGGGGCGCAGTATACCTGCTAGAGGGGCTGCGGAGGTCTCTCAGATGAGGTTCCTAGTGTCACTGCCGTGGCCGCCCGAAGGGTCGTATACCACCACAGCCTCAGTTGATTGTCAAGCCTCCAACAGGAACAGACCATTACCCATTGTCTTCTGAAGTCTCTGATGCATCCAGTGCCTGCTAAGTAACGTATACTTACCTGTGAAATATTAACCTCTGTATCCTTGTTCCGCTGTCTCCAGAAATCCTGTCTGAATCCATGTTTCGCGAGACCTGGTATTCACCTGAGCTTCCTGTGTTCATGCTGAGTTTTACTTGCTCGTGACTGCATCTGAAAGAGAAAAGACAAGTATTAATGAACTGTGACTGCTTGATATCAACTAACCTGAAGAGGACCTGCTCACCTGTAATCTGCCCCGCACGTAGTAAAACTGTGTTTGGATTCACTTACCTCTGTCTCTGTGCCTGTATCCTGACAGTTGGACAGTATGACCAAAATATTATATCACAGTATGAGTAATTGTACATATGCCTAAATACCATAATATAGTTATTTTTGCTGGAAATACAGTTAAAGCCATGTGGTAATATGTATTACCACATGGCTAAATATGTGATAACTGAAAGGTTATTCATCTCATTTCATTATTTCTCATTGAATTTGGAACTTGATGGACACAAAACTAAAGATCATAATGCATAGCAAATTAATGATCTTTCTGACGTCAGCGCAAAGACGGCTTCACATGATGAAACACTTTAGTATAAAACGAATATATACATATAATATAAACATTTTTTAAATATTAATATTTTAGTTAACTAATCATAGTTATATATAATTAATATTATATTTAAAAGTGATATTAATGTGATAAATTATTGTTTTATACTTTTTAATCTATAATATTTTATTTTCATAAAATACAGTATAAATTGGTCTTTGTATATATAATATATTCATAATTATATATTAATTTTATTATATATACAAATACATTTATTATTTATTATACAATTTAATTTCATTTAAGTAATACAGTTTTGACTCGGCATTCTGTAAACACAACATTTGCCTGATAAAAACCTGCACACCTCGACTCCCGAAAACTGTGTACAGTCGGATTGGATCTGGTAGTTTCAAACAGCTTGGCATCAGATCTGCCATTTTTATCTGCAAACCAGACAATCTGTGAACAATTGATGAATGTGCCATCTGATGCCGAGACTACAGACTGACTGACTCACGTTTGTCCTTTTCAAAATCTAAAGTCCTGTAGAAAGAAATGCTCTCTATTCCTCACACTTTAACAGTCCTGGCCCAGATCCTCATTCGAGAAACCGTCTCAAAGTTGACCTTCCAGAGGCCAAGATTGTGAATCCTGTTGTTGCATGACTTGCATGAAAACAGCATCACCTAGTGGCTGATCATGCTACTACACCCACAACAACACCTGACCTGCAAACAGTCACCAGCTCTGAGCTTTCGCCACGATTGAAGACCCACCGGCGGATATGTTAGTAACTGTGAGTGTGTGTTTGACTTCTGCAGGTGCACAAGGTGTGTGGTCACCCCAGCAGACAGCAGGAGCACGTGAGCAGCGTTCAGGACAACAGAGACTCCATTCCTCTGAAAGCAGTGGGCAGAAACACGGAGGACACACTCAGCAACTGGAGGAAGTGAGTCTGGAAGCCACATCAACACACTGTATACGTACTCATACACAGTCAAAGCTCTGGACGTAGGGAATCGTTAAACTATTTTTAAACATGTCTAAAAACCATATAATCTCCCATATAAATATATCATACCATATAAATTGGACTTTGTACATACACGATGAATAATAATATTTTACATATTAATATATTTTGATTAATTATTATTTTGTATAATATAGTTTTTTAAAACATGTTTTAGTAATAATAATTGTAGTGGCTTAATTGTAGGTGGTAAGGTGTCCTACACACATAGTTTAAAATAATGTCCACACAGCGGTATCCGTTTGAACA
>JAROOJ010000056.1:12500-50960 GCA_030578275.1 Meda fulgida | reverse complement strand
TACCCAGCACTGGTTTTATCTTATTTAAATAACCCAATAAAATGACCCAGCAGGCTAAACTCAGCATTTGAGTTAAAAAACAAAACAAATGAACCCAGCATTTTTAGAGTGTAGTAGTAGTAGTTCATTATTATTACTCCGTATATAAATGTATAATTACACTGTAACAAGGACACTACAAAATAAAGTGTAACCATTAAGGTGATGTTACAGAGTAATTAAAGACAGAAGAGCTGATGAATATTAATGAACTATAGCAGGATTTGAAGAGAGCATGTCTATTTTAAACACCTTTTCGCATTATTCAAGTTCAATTCAACTTGTAACATTACAAATACTGGTTACACGTATATAACACTCATGTCTTGTTACACGTTAAACGCATTACTATTGTAATAACTATAAATTATGCATAATTACGTGCAACTAAGCCTGAACCTACACTCTTAAAAATGCTGGGTTAAAAAAACACAATTTCTGGTTTATTTGGCAACCAGCGTTGCGTAAATATTGGACTGAACACATGCTGGCTCATTATTTTACACATTAACACATTTGCTGGGTTGTTTTTTGACCGTGCTGGCTCAGTCAATTTGATACTGAACGTTTTTCATGATAAAAATGCACTCTAAAATCTCATGTATAAAACATGTGTGTATAATCCTGATTTGCTGGATCAGAGGTATCCCAATCTTACTAAAAACACAACAAAAACTGATGTTTTGATCCCGATCAAAACCTAGATTGATTTTGTGATCTAATCTGATTTCAGAATCCTTTTTTCCTTTTCAACAACACATTTTCAAGAGCCAATCCAATCCTGAGGTTTTGAGGGATTTATTCAATAAGTGTTTCCATGATAGTTTATGCGCATGTCTTATATTATAAAAAATGATCCACATCAATTAAGAGCATACACTTTTAATGACTTTTTTTTTTAAGTAGGAGGATGGAAAGTAGAAAGTGTTTTATTCTGTCAGGATCATCACGCTCCCTCTCTCAATCTTTCCACGGTACTGGTCAAACATGTTCATTTACTGCTGCAGTATGGGAGTCGTTTCACACACATGATGGTGTTAGTGCTGTGTTCTGTATATCTGGCTCAGTTCCTCACAGCATTAACCCGTCAGAGGATTACAGACAGGCCTCTCGCTGCTTCAGGACCCGCGTCTGTTTGCCCAAGTCAAGCACAGCAAAAACCACGTTCTTAATGAGCATCTCTGCCTTGTTTTACAGAGAAAAACATCAATACATCCTCAGAACAACACACATCTTCCTGAGAAGGAAAACCGCGTCAGATTTTGAGGCTTGTTGTCAGAGAAGATATCCTGAAGTGTATTTCATCTTGAGGATCTGGCATATTTTTACTTCACTTTTTTTTTTGCACTTGAAATATCAAGAATTTGACGTTTTGATAACAAGACAAAGGTGCCTATAGGATTATTGCGGTAAAAGATTCTTAAGGCAAGACACTACAGGTGAATAGTGAATTACAGTCCCCCTGTAGTCAATCATGTTATCCCTTAAAACTCATCTTTGAAATAGCTTGAATGTAAATCGACACCCTTGCCTCATTTATTACATTCTTTGTAAATTGTAAAGCGCTTTGGGTGAACAGTAGTACATATGAAAGCGCTATATAAATGCCTCATTCATTCATTAATTTAGTATTCGCGGTTCTATGAATATGCAAATGAGCCCCGCCTCCACTCACTCAGAGATCCACTGGTTGACGATCACACGTTGATCTGATTGGTTACAAGGTAGTTTGTGACGTCAGAAGTTATGAAAACATTATTTCTGAATGTGTTCTGAACATTCAAAACCAGTTTATTAAAAGTTTTAAACCATTTTTCCCCCTTATTTATATGAACAGTAATAGAACATTACATTCTATCAACCTTTAAACTTTATGGAACGTTACTTTTGAATGTTTTCTGAACGTTCTTGTCACGGTGTGGGTTCATGTCTTGTTCCTGTCTGTCCTGTGTTTCCCTTGTCTTGTGTGAACTTTAGTTATTTCCTGTGCTGTGTCATGTTTTGTAGTCCTTCGTAGTTTTTCTAGTTTATTAGTATCTCCAGATGTTTCTGATTAACCACGCCCTCTTGTTATCTTGTTTAGCTCGTTTACCCCTGTATTTAAGCCCTGTGTTTCAGCCCTGTCTTTGTGAGTTGTTAATGTTGTAATGGTTGCTGTTTCTGTGTTCCTGGTCTGAGTTTCTTTTGTTTGTTTTATTAATAAATGTGCTTGCAATTAGTGCTGCATTTGACACTGTCGATCACAACATACTTTTTGACAGGCTGGAAAACTGGGTGGGGCTTTCTGGGATAGTCCTAAAATGGTTCAGGTCATACTTAGAAGGGAGAGGTTATTATGTGAGTATAGGAGACCATAAGTCTGAGTGGACATCCATGACATGCGGAGTCCCTCAAGGCTCAATTCTTGGGCCACTCCTATTCAACCTGTACATGCTCCCAATGAGCCAAATAATGAGGAAGAACCAAATCTCTTACCACAGCTATGCAGACGACACACAGCTCTACTTAGCCCTATCTCCTAACGATTACAGCCCCATTGACTCCCTGTGCCAATGCATTGATGAAGTAAACAGTTCAGTTTAAATTTCAGTAAAAATTCAGTAGTCATGTCAAAGCAATAACTAAATCAGCATACTATCATCTGAAAAATATTGCAAGAATTAGATGCTTTGTTTCCAGTCAAGACTTAGAGAAACTTGTGCATGCTTTCATCACCAGCAGGGTGGATTATTGTAATGGACTCCTCACTGGCCTTCCTAAAAAGACCATTAGACAGTTGCAGCTCATACAGAACGCTGAGCAGAACCAGAACATATGAACACATCAGTCCTCAGGTCTTTACATTGGCTCTCAGTTACATTTAGGATTGATTTTAAAGTATTATTACTGGTATATAAATCATTTAATGGCCTAGGACCTCAATACATTGCAGATATGCTCACTGAATATAAACTCAACAGATCACTCAGATCACTAGGATCACATCAGCTAGAAATACCAAGGGTTCACTCTTAGCAAGGGGAGTGTGCTTTAACTATTATTATTTATTAACTATTAGTATTTAAACTGCTTTAATTATTCTTATTTCTTTTGATTATTTTAATTTCTTCTATGTAAAGCACTTTGAATTATCATTGTGTATGAAATGTGCTATATAAATAAACTTGCCTGGCCTTGCCTTGCAATTGGATTCACTTCTCGCTTCATTCTTCCCGCATCGTTACAGTTCTGACGCAAGTACTAACATTTTAAAAAATAATTAAAAAGTTAGATTAACTAAAACGTTCCATGAATGATGTATAAATAACTTTTTTGTGTAGATATAAAACAAGTTTTTTGAAATGTTATGCTTAAATATACAGATGAGGCTTTATCTAATTAAATATGCACACATTTTTGCATACATTTCCAGAACTTAAAACTGATCATTGGATAAAACCAGGTTCATAATTGTAGACATATTAGAGTTAAAGGATTTTGGATTGCTATCACTCCAGAAATCAGAAAATACATTTTCACCATGTTTTTAGAGAAAAAAAAGTTATATGATATATGATATACGATATATGAAAAAATATGAATAAAACTCTAAAGTTTGGTGTGTGCAGATAGAAGTGCAATAAAATTAACACTTAAATGTGTGTTTTGGATGCTTTCTTGGCACTAGTCACGGTATGCAGCAAAAATCTCAAAATCGACATATGCATGAAAAAAACACTGGTTTTGCCTGCAGTGTCTTGATGCAACACTCTCTAAAGAAAGGCAAAGGTTTATTTGTATGTACAGTAAGAGGTGAAACAGGCATTAATAAGATATAACAGGTATTTTACATCACGCGCTGGTGAATATGCTGATGTCGGAGTGATGTTATACAGTTCCTCTCCTCTCCAAGATTACAATTGATGTGCAAACGGGCGGCTGAAATTTACAGCAGGTTTTTCTTGCAGGAATGAAGGAGTGTATCGGTGTATTTCATTAACTCCTGCTAATAACACAGGGGCCGAGAGGAATTAATGCGCCGGGGTTAAACGCTGGAACTAACTCGTGTTTCAGCAAAAGGCCAGCCATAAAAACCATCAGATCCGTCTTGATTTCACACGCCTCGAGTTTCTGCTTTTTCTGTCAATTTTGTCTTTCCATTTTCATCATGTGTCCAGATGTCTTCACTCAAAGAAATGATAAGAAAAGGTTCTGTGTGGAACCTTTCATATCTAGAACCTTTTAGAGGTTACCACCATTTTATGGATTTAGTTTCAAACAATTCATCTTATTTTAATTTATTTTTAATTCTAATTAAACTTGTAAACATACTTTATCACTGCATACTTTCATGTTTAACAAGTCATTTCTGTTTTTTGTTATCATGCAAGACATTTCTATTCTGTACTTCAATTAGCTCATTGTTTCGCTCTTAAATTATTACATTGTTTAAATTAGTACATTGTTAGCTAACTGTGATTTTGTATATGTACATTTCTGAAATACTTAACTTAAGACAGTTTCCTCTGATAAAAGATCACTGTAAACTGTAATGCAGACTCTTGCATTTTCTGTGAAGCTGCTTTGAAACGACGTGCATTGTGGAAAGCGCTAGACAAATAAATGTGAAATGAACTTCTCCTAATACAGAATGTTTTTGGCATAAAGCGTTCATTAAAATTGAGTCGAGAACCCGAGTTTCTAAAAACCTAAAATAACCATAGTTTTCTAAAAGTGAGTAAGTTCACATGACAAGTCAACATGAAGTTTTCTTCTAGATTCTGCCGAAGCCCTACTGTGTGTCTGGAGAAAAGGCTTCAGTGATAGCCGGTCTGATTCATACACTCCCATAAAACCATGCAGAATTAATGAGAAACCGACTGAACTGAAGCGGAAACAAGCTCGTCTAGAGAAGCTCCCGGTCCTGCTAATTGGAAGATCATTTTGATAACAGCTTTGCTGGAGCTGACAGTGCTGGTCCTTCACTCTCTCCCTGCGCAGAAGAACCGGCACGCAGACTTCGCAGAAACTCAAAGTCCACAGGTGTAATCGCCTCGTTTTCCAGCCGTGTTTGTCCCCCTAATTACACGTTCCCCCTTGAGCTGCAAGAAGGGCCCTAACGAGAGTGTTTTCTGCAGTAATAATGCTGCCGATACCTGCGGGGTGAGAGCGCTGCTGTTTCTCATTCTGTCAGGCAAACTGTGGAGCGCTGGGGCTTAATGATCCTGAAAACAAGACTGGGGGTGAAGCGCCAGACGCCCCAACACTTCTTCCAGGCTTCTCGAGGTTTCCACGAGTTTTACCCTGTGCCAACGGGAAACAATCAGTGATGAAACATTTAGTAGCGCTGGTCTTGATAAGACGAGTATCAGAGCGAGATTCAACCGACATTGTATACAATACACTGTTTCAAAGTAGCTTAATAAACAGGAACAAAACAGTTAATCTTGCAAAATGCATCAATTATGAAACAAATTAAATTCAGGAGTAAAGCAGCTCTACAGAAGACAGAAGTGTCATTATTCAGCTCAATATTTATTCATATCTGATACCGTGAATAGTGTTAAATCGTTAATATTACTGAATACTAATGGTAATTCATGTTTGTACAAGTCTACAAAGACTTGATTTTGTGTGATATTTTGAACACTTGATGCTGATTTAAGCAATCATTGTTTTTGGTTGATTTGTCCATTATAATAAGTTGAAACTTATAGCACATCAGTAATATTTTAAACCACAAGCCACCGTTTTACAGCTGACATCTTTGAATGTATAGCCGCCATTTAAGGCTGTGCAACGATTAATCACATCCAAAATAAAAGTTTGTGTTTACATAATATGTGTGTATACTGTGTATAATTATTTTGTATATATATATATATATATATATATACACACACATGTATGTATACATTTAAGAAAAATGTGTAATTTATATATAAAATATGAATATTTATATATAATATAAATTATATTTAAATATATAGAGAGTCTAAACATGCTAAATTTTCTTAAATATATACATACATGCATGTGTGTATTTATATACAAAATAATGATACAGTACACACACATATATTATGGAAACAAACTTTTATTTTGGATCCGATTAATCGTTTCACAGCCCTACTGCCATTATTACATTATCTAATTGACATTACATTATTTTAAATTTGCTATAATTGCACATTAAAAATGATCTGTGTAATGATAAAAATATAAACTATCACATTTTATTACACTTCATTGTTACAGTGTAATTATACAATTGAAAACATGTACTTAATATAGGATTAGTTGCATGTAATTATGCAAGTGCATGCAACATATGTAACAAAGACACACACACACAAAAAAAGTGTTACCCATTTTATATTTATTGAGTCATAATGCAAATATACGTTTAGTCAAAGACCCGAACAATGGTCAGTTAAAATCACAACGATTACCCAAAAATGAAAGAATCCTCATAGCTGAGGCTAGCAGTGCATCATGGGAATCTGGCGGCGAGGACCGAGAGATGGATGAAGGAGTCACAGATGTGGAGTCGAGCCCGAGGCATGAGGCGGAGAGAAGAGGATCTGTCCCCTGACGCGGCCCGTCCCGAACGCTAACTATCTGAAGAAAAGAAACGACGAAGTACTCGGGTAAACAGCTGAGAAGTTAAACCATGAGCAGAGACCTTCTTCCTCACTGTTTCTGTCCTGTTTTCCTGAACAAACATCCTCAAATAAAGATACATTTACTGGAGAAGCCAAGTGCTATTTTCAGAAAATTCATCAGAATGAAGTGAACAAATATCTCTGCCAATGGGGTCAGAAAAAAAAATCTTAATTCAAAGGGAAAACAAGATTATTTTTCTGACCCCATTGGCAAATATTTGTTCTTGTTTTAAAAACAAACTCACTTCATTTTGATGAATTTTTCAGAGCAATAGCACTTAATATCTTCAGGAATCACAAAACAAATGTGCTTAAAGTCCTACTGTAGTCAATATTTGTATCCCTTAAAACTCATCTTTAATCACCAAACTGACATATTTAAACGTTTTTCCCTTGAAAATATTTTTTTCATTCCTTAAAATAGTTTGAATGTAACTCGATACCCCTTGCCTCATTTAATATTCACGGTTCTATGAATATGCAAATGAGCCCCGCCTCCACTCACTCCCTCACTCAGAGATCCACTGGTTGACGAGCACACGTTGATCTGATTGGTTACAAGGTCGTTTGTGACGTCAGAAACACCAGCGATTTCACACCGTGTTTTTGAGACTGTCTTTGGTTCACTGCAGTTTTAAGCAGAAAATACTCAGCAATGCTGTCGACTTATGAACTTACACATGCTTTGTATAAAAGCGTATTAAAAACCCCACTATATAAACAACATTAAAAACTTGATTTTCACCAACATTTCTACTCTCTGTGAATAACAATTAAAAAGCCTCTGAAATGCCTCCACACCAACATCACACTAATTTCCTAAGAAAAGCCACACATTAGTGGTTATCAGATATGAACACAAAAAGTGAGCACTAACTCCCGCCATATGGCTCCCGCCCAAGCCAGCGGTCACGGAAGAGAACAATAGCGCTCATTTGGATCATTCATCATGCTAGTGAGCTCGATTTACTTTTGCTTCCATGAGACCTGCTCATTGAGATTCAGAACAACACTAGTGAACATTCACACAGGGTTCACACACAGCATCATCGCACTGAAAGACGCGCGGGAGAGATTGAGTAGGTGTAGCGCTCGCTCTGAGCTATGCTAATGGAGGAGCAGCGGTTTGGCTGCAGCATGTGACTGAACTCGAGGCGCAGATGTCTTGTGCCGAGGCTCTTTTGTTGCCAAAGCAGCGGGAACCTGCACTTCTGTTGGCGCAGCAGCTCACACTGCATTCATGCGCCTGCCAGCTGCGAACTTAGCAGCAACTTTTCATCTCATCTGTCGGCAGAGACACCCGAGCAAAGTTTTTTACAATTAGCAAGATCCAAAAACAGACGCTAAAAAGTGGTTGAACATTTAGTCTGCGGGTGGTAAAGCATCCTAAAACAGCACTATATCACATGTTTGGACCTTGAATTGAAACAATGTTTGCCTCTCAAACAGGATCAAACAGCTTTATCATGGACTGCTTTCGCTCAGGTCATTCGGCAATCATTTACTCAATCCATTCCAAATCCATGTGACTTTCATTTTTCTGATTTTGAAGAATGTATTGGCTAGTCCTTTTCATGCAGTTACAATGAAAATGTAGTCCACCTGTAGTCAATAATTTTATCTCTTATCTTTGATCACCAAAATGACATATTTAAATATTTTTTTTCATTTTTTCCATGCCTTAAAATATCTTGAATGTAGCTCGAGACCCTTGCCTCATTTATTATTCACGGTTCTATGAATATGCAAATGAGCCCCGCCTCCACTCCCTCACTCAGCTCAGAGATCCACTGGTTGACGAGCACACGTTGATCTGATTGGTTACAAGGTCGTTTGTGACGTCAGAAACACCAGCGATTTCACACCGTGTTTTTGAGACTGTCTTTGGTTCTCTGCAGTTTTAAGCAGAAAATACTCAGCAATGCTGTCGACTTATGAACTTACACATGTGTGTCTTAAAGCATATTAAAAACACCACATACACACAAAAAAAAGCAACATTAAAAGCTTTATTTTCACCACACGTGGACTTTAATCAAAAAGTTTAATAAAAGACACATTAAAACAGGCCTAGGTCTGCACTATATTCCAAGTGAAGGAACAAGTCGTGACCGAATCTTTTGGATGGTTTTAATGATCTGGATCAACTGAATCATTGTAAAGATCTGAGTCAAAAGAACAAATAGTTCATCACTCTAATCCCATGATCATTCATAATGCACATATAAAGTCAGATATCAACCACTTTTATGATATTCTTATGATGTTTTTTCAAACTCTCTCACTTTGTAGGCACACCGGCAGTTCGCATCACACTGGTTCCCTCGACAAAAACCCAACAGGATTTTTCCATTGGCTTTTGGATAAGTGCAAACAAAAAAACAAACTCTGTGATCAACAAAAGTTTATGATATTTGCAGTTTTGTCCATCAAGATCATTTTCACAGAGGAGCACAATCATTATGAATTATGAAGCCAAAATGCAGCAGCCAGAAGTAAAAAGCTAAAGCTAGGCTATAAACGAACTACATCACGGTCGCACGACTTCAACGTCACCATCACTAGGCTTCCGACAACTCTTTCAGTCTTTATCTAAACACATTTTCCCAGAACGTTTGAGGTAGAATAGTGTATAAGAGCATGATTACGAGCATAGCGAGTCTGTAAAAGCAGGCTCAGTTGTTCAGCGGATGCCGGTTAATCTCCTCCACAGACTGTCACATTTAGCCACTTGTGAAGAACTGCCTTTTTCAAGACATATAACAGCTTAAAATAATCATGAGTGGGGTAATAATATATTTTATGTCGTGGAGTAAAACATGAAAGTGTCTTGAGCTTGTGTTCCCCACAGACCTTCAGCCATTTAACCAAAACCCCTTTCAAAAAACCCATTGTTCTTCAGGACAAAGGAAAGCAGGGGCCGGTTGCACCAGCTGTGCGTAAGTTAAAACTTAGCCTAGTTTTGACGTAAATAGGCACCAAGTTGCAACTTACGCACTACTAAATATTTTTGCGTTGCACCATTAACCTAACTCTACGTTCCAACTAAATATGTGCGACGGCCTCTGTCCATGAATAACGGTCGGAATGAGATGGCAGCCAGATTAGACCACATCGATGAGCTCGTAATTGATAATGAAGAACCGCAAATTCGTCAACGAGTTTTACGAGACAGACATCATCCTTTGGATATTTATGATGATGTTGACATATGCTCGTTTGCGCTTTAAAAGAGAGGAAATTAAGCAGATAACAGACATGATCGCACCTGATAGTCAACATGAAGCAGACCGAAACGGCGCTCTCTCCCCAAGCCTTCAAGTCTGCGTCGCATTACGTTGTTTTGCTACTGGATCTATGCGAAACTTAGTAGGCGATACAAATTCATAAATATACAGTATGTAGAGTGATCCGCAGAGTGTCACTTGCCTTGTGTCGCCACATGAACAACTACGTGTGCATGCAAAGCATAAATGTACAAAACACAAACAGGAAAAAATTCCATGCCACTGACGGCTTCCCTGATGTGCTTGGCTGCGTCGATGGGACACAAATCAGGATAACGGCACCCACAGTGGATGAGAATGCTTTTGGGAATAGGAACGGCTTTCATTCACTAAACACCCACTTCATCTGTGACCCAAGTTTGTGTTTCTTAAACTGCGTTGCTAGATGGCCAGGTTCAAAGTACGACAGCTACATCCTAAGAACATCTTTGAAAAGTTTATTCTGGGGTGTATAGTCCATTCTGCTGGGTGATTCTGCACTTAAAGATGATGACACTACACTTAAACCCTTCCACACAAGCAGAGGAAAAATTCAATTCCGCACATACCAAAACACGGGTAACAGTGGAAAGAAGTATCTGTGTTTTAAAAAGGAGGTAGTCATGTCTCCACAGGGGTATGGCAGCATATTCAATTTGTTTGATTGTTTATTTGATCAGTTTAGGCTAATATTTCAGATAAAGTACAAGTTTTGAACACACCCCAAATATCCTTGTTATCCAAATATCCAAATATCCATTGCAATGGAGCCAGAGAGAGCAGCAAAGGTGACAGGAGCATGCATTGTATTGCGTAATCTAACCACGCTGTGGAAGATGCCAGTTGATGCTAATTTTAATTAATTAAACTTAAATTCCATTCATTGTAGATTTGTATTCCTCGTCTCACTTGTGAACTGTGTCTCAAATCTAATACATCTCAGTTGTGAATTCAATGACACATCCGAAAATATATGTTCTTTTTAAAGTACAAACTCAGACCTTTTGTAAAATATATCTTGTCAAATATTTATTCTTGTCAAATGTATTTCATGGTGTCTGCACACACACTACAAATAAATTCAATAAATATACAAATTATACTGTATTAAGAATAAGTAAATTGCAAATAAATATATAAATATTGCTGTGTTGCAAACAAGTTATTAAATGTAATAATGAAGCGTATAGGACGTAACAATTAGCCTACACACGTTAACCATTAGCCTTAAACAAACAATTGGCAATGAAATTGTCTATAGGCGCGTTTCCATTCAAGTTTCCATTAAACTTTTGCAATTTTTTCCAAATGTAGACAAAAAAACGATTACGAAATGACGGCGTTTCCATTAACCGATGTCATGCGACTAAAACGTCACATTTTCCTCTCACGATAATCATTCCAAACATCATGGCGACGGATGTTGGTGGGTTTACGTATATCTCAGCCACTGCACTGGCCATTATTATTAACCGAAGGAGACACGCACGTGTGTGTGTGTGTGTTATCAAGCATTAATGGCAGGGAAAGCCTCTTATACTGTGAGCGGCTCGTATGAGGAGTTTCTGGTCTTTCTCCTCATTTCTACTTCCAGCTCGTGATTGTGGCATTTCTTTGAGGTTTAAAATCCAGTATTCCTGTAATTCTTTTGTCTTTTATGAATTTAATGAAGAACTCTGTCTCGTATTCTGTCCAGTCACACCAAACATCTACGTCAGGCGACTGTAAATGCACAAAAACTGTTTCCATTGAAGTTTTGCAAAATATTTTTTTTCGAATCGCCTGAAAAACCTCCTCATGCGAGCGGAAAAACCTTTTTGCGATAAATGGGAGTTTTTGCGAAATTGACGTGTTTCCATTTAGCGTATTTTCAATTCGCAATTTCAATTTGTGCAATTTGAAGGGTAATGGAAACGCGGCTAGTGATGACTACATTTCACCGATGTTGACGGAGTAGCCAAGAGGCTTTAACTCCTCGTGTAATTTAATGATTTCTAGGTTTAATTTTACATTTTCAAGTTCTAGGTTTTTGCGTTCACTTTTTATTTTCAAGATCTCCTCTTCTACTTTTGCACATTTCAGAAGCTTACAGCGGCTATAGTTTATATCCTCCTTCAGCTCATTTGGACGTTTCCTTTTCTTTGCATGTTCGGCTGAAGGTAGCGGTTCTTTATCTTGTGTGCTCTCTGCGGTTCTTTATATTGTGTGCTCTCTGCGGTTCTTTATATTGTGTGCTCTCTGCGGTTCTTTATCTTGTGTGCTCTCTGCGGTTCTTTATATTGTGTGCTCTCTGCGGTTCTTTATCTTGTGTGCTCTCTGCGGTTCTTTATATTGTGTGCTCTCTGCGGTTCTTTATATTGTGTGCTCTCTGCGCTTCTTTATATTGTGTGCTCTCTGCGGTTCTTTATCTTGTGTGCTCTCTGCGGTTCTTTATATTGTGTGCTCTCTGCGGTTCTTTATCTTGTGTGCTCTCTGCGGTTCTTTATATTGTGTGCTCTCTGCGGTTCTTTATATTGTGTGCTCTCTGCGGTTCTTTATCTTGTGTGCTCTCTGCGGTTCTTTATATTGTGTGCTCTCTGCGGTTCTTTATATTGTGTGCTCTCTGCCATTCTTTATCTTGTGTGCTCTCTGCGGTTCTTTATCTTGTGTGCTCTCTGCGGTTCTTTATCTTGTGTGCTCTCTGCGGTTCTTTATCTTGTGTGCTCTCTGCGGTTCTTTATCTTGTGTACTCTCTGTGGTTCTTTATATTGTGTGCTCTCTGCGGTTCTTTATCTCGTGTGCTCTCTGCGGTTCTCTGCGGTTCTTTATCTTGTGTGCTCTCTGCGGCTCTCTGCGGTTCTTTATCTTGTGTGCTCTCTGCGGTTCTTTATATTGTGTGCTCTCTGCGGTTCTTTATATTGTGTGCTCTCTGCGGTTCTTTATCTTGTGTGCTCTCTGCGGTTCTTTATCTTGTGTGCTCTCTGCCGTTCTTTATCTTGTGTGCTCTCTGCGGTTCTTTATCTTGTGTGCTCTCTGCGGTTCTTTATATTGTGTGCTCTCTGCGGTTCTTTATCTTGTGTGCTCTCTGCGGTTCTTTATCTTGTGTGCTCTCTGTGGTTCTTTATATTGTGTGCTCTCTGCGGTTCTTTATCTCGTGTGCTCTCTGCGGTTCTTTATCTTGTGTGCTCTCTGCGGTTCTCTGCGGTTCTTTATATTGTGTGCTCTCTGCGGTTCTTTATATTGTGTGCTCTCTGCGGTTCTCTGCGGTTCTTTATCTTGTGTGCTCTCTGGGGTTCTCTGCGGTTCTTTATATTGTGTGCTCTCTGCGGTTCTTTATATTGTGTGCTCTCTGCGGTTCTTTATATTGTGTGCTCTCTGCGGTTCTTAATCTTGTGTGCTCTCTGCGGTTCTTTATCTCGTGTGCTCTCTGCGGTTCTTTATATTGTGTGCTCTCTGCGGTTCTTTATATTGTGTGCTCTCTGCTGTTCTTTATATTGTGTGCTCTCTGCGGTTCTTTATCTTGTGTGCTCTCTGCAGTTCTTTATCTTGTGTGCTCTCTGCGGTTCTTTATATTGTGTGCTCTCTGCGGTTTTTTATATTGTGTGCTCTCTGCGGTTTTTTATCTTGTGTTCTCTCTGGGGTTCTCTGCGGTTCTTGATATTGTGTGCTCTCTGCGGTTCTTTATATTGTGTGCTCTCTGCGGTTCTTTATATTGTGTGCTCTCTGCGGTTATTAATCTTGTGTGCTCTCTGCGGTTCTTTATCTCGTGTGCTCTCTGCGGTTCTTTATATTGTGTGCTCTCTGCGGTTCTTTATATTGTGTGCTCTCTGCGGTTCTTTATCTTGTGTGCTCTCTGCAGTTCTTTATCTTGTGTGCTCTCTGCGGTTCTTTATATTGTGTGCTCTCTGCGGTTCTTTATCTTGTGTGCTCTCTGCGGTCTGTACGAAGGACATGCAGATCTCCTGCTGATGCTGGCGCTACAGTGTTTTCAGCGCAAGTGTCTGTTGCGAGAGTTGGCTGACTCGATGCAATAACACCTGCCGATGAATATACAAGAACTCGCTTTTTTCAAACTTTACATTATTGAGTCCTAACTGTGAGTCCGAAAAGTAGCCTATTTTATTGTTATATTGCTCATTGGCACCATATGTATTTTTAGGAAACATTCTAAGAATAAAAACAAGAAACTATAAATACTTAAGAGTAATGTCGTCTGTGGCTTCACTTCCACTTTCAACTCCAGATTCCGCAGACGGCGGGTGAGTTATCGCCAATTATTTCCAGGATAACGGTTGCATATGGGCCAGGCTCAGGTCTCGGACCACCTCCAGTGGGGACATGTTTTGTGCAAGGAAAATCCTCAATCGCTTGTGTCTTAAGGTCTCTCCACTTCTTCCTAACTTCCTGTATCTCCCTGTGCTCACAGGCTTTTGAATTTATTTGGTTTGATTATGTCCTACCAAATATCACTTTTTTTCGGTTCGTGACAAATGCGTTTCATTTGCTTTCAAGGACTGTTTTGTTTTCTTTGTATCCATCAATTAAAATAATTTCTTCATGACTGAAATTTTTCTTCCAGTTTCTTATCTTTTCTATTAAGATATTTTCAATTAAAATGTAATGTTTTGAGTTTGATAACGTTTGTTTTATCGTCTTTTTAAACTTTTGGTTAGTCAAGAACGAGTTTGAAATTACGCGCTGTTCAGACTATTTACTGTTTACCTATTAGAAGGCTTATGATTGGCTTATGAACGTCATTCTATGCGTCAACGCATTACTTTACGGAGAGTTTACAACCTACTAGCTACATTCCTTAAGAACAAATGGTGCAACGTATAAAGTACATAAATAAAGTACAGAGTTAGTTACAAACTAGCTAGTAGTTACTAAGCCTCTAGAGTGGACTACGTTCCAACTTAAGAAAGAACTTACGAACGGCTGGTGCAACCCTACCCAGAAGTGCTAAAATGCTAACTCTTTTGGCCAAAAAGTGATGTCACACCTGCACCTCTCTAAGCGCTATTGGCTGTGACGTCGCGTTCGAAAATACCTCCTTATTATCTGCACTCCTAATACCTGCACTGACAGTGCAGTTAGGCCAAATTATCATCACGATATGACATCATACTCACCGAAGCCAAGTTCATTCAGTTAGAATGTTCCTCTTGGTAAACAGCATCACGTGTCGCTAAACGCGAGAAACTAATATTGTTTCTAAGGGAAAATATGCTGATTCACTGCATATAAAACTGCTTATAAAACGTAAACCTAAGCAACATGCAAAAATATATAGAAAAAAACCAAACATGTACAACACGCATGATATCACTGGACCCTGAAGACACTCACAACTGTGTCAAAGGTAAGAAATCTTAAAATATCATGTCATTTGACCTTTTTATGACAAGGCAAGATTCACTCATATAAACCCCTATGCTAATCCTGTACTTGTTACACAGGTAGTGCAGTTCACATCTATGTTTCTGCTGCTTATGTTCGTTTAGCCTAATGTTAAGGGATTATTGGATAACATTTATTCCTTGTCTAAAAAGACTGTGGGAGTCATTACATTTAACATTTTGTGGCTGTGGATATATTTAATCTAGATTTCAAAAGCAGCTTGAACACTTTCATTACTGCAGTGGACACTCACTGGACGGGATATCTGACATTCTTTGATGCTGTACAAACAATTTTATGCCTTGTAAACAACATTTGGTTTTCGTCGGATTAGGTTGAAAATTCTGAACAGATTTAATTCAGTCTTTTATTTACATGCTTGATTCTCCTCTTGACAATATTTAATGATCCTTTAACTAATATAATGCATGTTGTATGGCTAGTTCTCTTTCGAGGGAACTCTACACTGCGTCAAGAATCGACACTTTGGGGACGCTCCCTTAGCGTGCACCTCTGAAGTATGAATGAAACTAATCCAATTCTGATTGGTGTTGCGTCGTGACGTAACATGTGACGGCATACCCGGAAGTATAAAAGTGACGCTGTCACAACACACACTAGCTTTCGCTCTTCAGCAAGCGCTCTCGGTGAAACTGTCTGTCTTATTTGGTGTTGTTTGTCTGTGACAAAGCTCTACATATGGCGAGTGAACATTACATTAGTGTGTGTACCCCTGCCCTGTATATCTCACGGGCGGAGACACGCATCAGTTGTGTGTGTATAGTTATAGGAGCGCAGCACACACAGGCAGCTCTCGAGAGGGCTGCCTGTGAACACTGTGAAGCACTTCCTAATAGAGTGCTGCGCTCCCGCTCGGCCATAGTATTTTCTTATGATGGCCAGGCTCGCGATCCCCGCGATTCGGCTCCCGCGTCCGTTGAGGCGGCGCGGCGGCTTGGATTGCGGGGATCGCAGAAGGATCTCGCGGATGAGAAACGAGACTGCTGAGGCACTTTTTCGTTCATCATCTGCTGATTTCTATAACACTCGTTCATGACGCAGAAGGCCGCGATGGGGTTTCTTCTGCCCGTGACGAGTGCCTGTTGCTCGAGCTATCTGTTTCTGAGGAAATAGATTATGCTCAGCATCGGGAACGAGCAACATGAGTCACACTCGCCGGCTCATGTTTCTGCTTATGTAGAGCTTGTGGAGGTTGTGATGCATACTGTGGAGTCCAGTCTTAAAATAAATAAATATATATGTGTATATATATTAGCTGGCCACAAAATAAGCAGGATGATCCATGTCAAAGCAAGAAGAGCTAGACGAGAGATTCCTGTAGCACTATTCACAACCTCAGCGCTGGGCTAACTATGTTTTTCCCCAAGTCTAAGAGACATCAGTGGCTAATTTTTATGGTACAAAAAAAGGGAAAGACAAATATTTTCTGCTGAACGCTCCGCTATCACCTTCTGGCCTGTTCTCCGACGCTGTAACTTCAATCGTCGACAGGTTTATAAATAAATTTAAAAAAAAAAAGAATATATATAAAAACTAAATAAATTTTATACATATATATATATAAAAATATATATGTTGTCCCGCCGTTTTGAACGTTTCGGGCTACATCGATTTCCAGCGAACGCACACCGTGGCGTTCACCCCAAGAGCTTGCAACCGGGCACCGACTATGGTCACAAAGATTTTCTAGACTTTCCTGCCGGTCATCTGCTTCGGGAAGTCGAGAATAGTGCTCGAGAAACACCCGAGGCCGGTCTCAAGGGGCTGGTTCCCTTAATAGATTTTGTAGAATGGCAGCGCCTTCCAATTATCTATATGGGTCCTGAATATTTTTAAATATGGGTACACACTGCAGTTCGGTTACCGACCTCCCAAGTTTGTTGGGGTCGTACCGACCGCAGTGGTTCCAGAACAGGCTCGGGTTATGGAACAAGAGGTACAGACTCTACTGGAGTTAAGGGGCCATAGAGAGTGTTCCCCTACCAGACAGGAAGTCCAGGTTTTACAGCCGGTACTTTTTAGTTCCAAAAGAGGATGGTGGACTGAGGCCAATTTTAGATCTAAGGCTATTGACTTGTTCTTTGAGGAGATCCAGGTTCAAAATGCTTACAATTTCCATTATCGGAAACCAAATCAGATCCGAGGACTGGTTTGGCATGCTAGATCTAAAAGTTGGGGCTGTCCACTCAGTTGCAGGGCAACCAATGTTTTTCTTGCAGCGGGGGCCGGAAACGATGTGTATTGCCCGCCATCTATGACGCTTAGGGCCGCATCATTTTCCAGCGAACGCACTCTGCGTCGTTTTTCCTCGAAAAAAAAACAAAAAACAAGCATCAGTTATGGTCACGAAAATCGTATCGACTACAGCCTGCCAGTATTCCGCTTCAGGGAGTCGAGAAAGATGCTCGAAAAACACCAGAGGCCAGTCTCGAGAGGCTGGTACCCCTAGTAGATTTTGTAGAGGCATGGTATCATCTTCCCAACATATCTGCGTGGGTCCTGCATATAATAAAATCAGGGTACAGACTGCAGTTCGCGCACCGCCCCCCCAAGTTTTCTGGGGTGGTGCAAACTACAGTGGTTCCAGGGCAGGCTCAGGTGATGGAACAAGAAGTACAGACTCTGCTGCTAAAGGAAGCCATAGAACATGTTCATCCTTTAGACAGGGGGTCCGGGTTTTACAGCCGGTACTTTATAGTTCCAAAGAAGGATGGGGGGTTAAGGCCACTTCTAGATCTCAGGGTTTTGAACTGATCTCTGAGGAGGTTCAGGTTCAAAATGTTAACCATTCCTGCAATCGTGAGTCAGATCAGATCCGAGGACTGGTTTGTCACGATAGATCTAAAAGACGCCTATTTTCACATCTCCATTCTTCCATATCACAGGAGATACCTGAGGTTTGCTTTGGGGGGCGAAGCTTACCAATATCAGGTTCTTCCGTTCGGCCTAGCACTCTCTCCCCGCACATTCACCAAATGTATGGATGTAGCCCTTGCTCCACTGTGACTTCAAGGCATTCGTATATTGAATTATCTCGACGACTGGCTCATTCTGGCTCAGTCTCGAGAAATGGCAGTTCGGCAGCGAGATGTCGTCCTTCGCCACATTCAGAAATTGGGATGAGACTCAATACAAAGAAGAGTGTGCTAGAACCATCCCAGTGCACGATATTTTTGGGAGTCGTGTGGAACTCGATTACGATGCAGGCACGAATGTCTCCCGCACATATCGAGTCAATTCTGGCGATGGTATCCGGGTTAAGGCTGGGCCAGGCCATCACTGTAAAACAATTTCAAAGAATGCTGGGCCTCATGGCAGCGGCATCCAACATCATTCCTTTGGGCCTTCTACACATGAGGCCCCTTCAGTGGTGGTTAAAAACCAAGAGGTTTTCTCCCAACGGGAATCCGTTTCGTATAATCAGTAACGCGCAGATGCCTTCGTTCTCTGCAAATATGGAAGAAACCTTGGTTCCTATCCCAAGGGCCAGTGTTGGGAGTGTCATGTCGCCGGAAATCCGTTTCGACAGACGCTTCCCTCACTGGCTGGGGCGTGGACATGGACGGCCGCTTTTCCAGGGGTCTGTGGCAGGACCATCATCATTCTTGGCATATAAACTGCCTAGAGATGAAGGCTGTGTCCAGGGCTTTGAGGAGCTTCCTCCCAGACATCAAAGGTTACCATGTCTTAGTACGATCAGACAATACGTCGGTAGTAGCCTATCTGAACCGACAAGGGGGACTCAGATCTCGCCCTCTGTGCAGACTGGCGCATCAGATTATTCTTTGGTCCCAGGGGAAAATACTGTCTGTCAGGGCAATGTATATTCCGGGGGTTCAGAATCAGAGAGCAGACATCCTGTCGAGGCAGGGGCTGAGGCCCGCGGAATGGAGACTTCACCCAGAGGTGGTGAAGTTAATATGGGACAGGTTTGGACCAATGGAAGTGGATCTATTTGCGTTTCGAGAGACGTCCCACTGTCCACTTTGGTTCTCCCTCTCACTTCCAGCCCCACTGGGGTTGGATGCCATGGTATAGGCCTGGCCGAGGCTTCGCCTGTACGCATTTCCCCCGATCGCTCTGCTCCCGGGAGTCCTGGAGAGGGTCCGTCAGGAGGGCATCAGTCTACTTCTGGTTGCCCCAATGTGGCCGACCCGAGTGTGGTTTTCAGACATAATATCACTCCTGATAGCTCCGCCATGGCAGATTCCTCTGAGGAGGGATCTGTTGTCTCAGGCGGAGGGCACAATCTTCCACCCTCAGCCAGAGCTGTGGAAGCTGTGGGTCTGGCCTCTGAAGGGGTTCAGTACCTAAATGCTGGTCTATCAGCTGGAGTGGTTGAAACCATACTTAGCTCTAGAGCTCCATCTACTAGGAGAGTATATGGCCTCAAGTGGAATGTGTTTGTCACTTGGTGTAGAGAACATGAGTTAGATCCAGTAAACTGCCCGGTGGCTTCAGTTCTGGAATTTCTTCAAAATCGTTTCTCTGCGGGTCTCTCCCCTTCCACGCTTAAGGTGTATGTGGCAGCCATTGCGGCTTTTCACGCACCATTAGGTGATGGGCCTCTGGGGAGGCACCAGTTGGTCATTCGGTTTCTCCGCGGTACTTGGAGGATGAGGCCGGCAACCAGGTCTAGGGTTCCTGCCTGGGACCTGGCGATAGTTCTGGAAGGGTTATCCCTGGCCCCCTTCGAACCTCTAGAGTCGGCTTCGCCTAAGGATTTAACGCTGAAAATGGGTTTTCTCTTGGCTATTACCTCACTTAAGAGGGTGGGAGATCTCCAAGCCCTGGCAGTAACACCAGCTTGCTTGGAGTTTGCCCCTGGCAGAGTAAAAGCTTTTTGGCACCCGAGTCCAGGCTACATGCCTAAAGTTCCATCGAATACGGCTCGGTCTACAGTCCTTCAGGCATTCCATCCTCCACCTCATGTGTCGGCAGAAGAAGAGAAGCTTCATTTGCTCTGCCCCGTCAGAGCTTTAAGCGTGTACCTTGAGAGGTCCTCTTCTTGGAGAAGGTCGGACCAGTTATTAGTATGTTTTGGGTCACCTAAGAAGGGGCTCCCGGCATCCAAGCAAACTGTTAGTATTTGGGTTGTTCAGGCTATTACTGAGGCTTACAAGGTGCGCGATTTGCCTTCACCTTTAGCCGTAAGGGCTCACTCAACTAGAAGCATGGCTTCTTCTAGGGCCCTTCTTTCGGGAGTACCTCTACAGGAGATCTGTGAGGCAGCCGGTTGGGCTACTCCACATACTTTTATTAGGTTCTACTGTCTCCACCTTCCTAGTACGCCTGGCGCACACGTGCTCAGTCCTTGCTGAGTGCCTAGAAAGTTTCACTCCGGGACAGGCCTATTCGGCGCGTGGCCTAGTGGGCACTCGTTCCCCAAAGTGTCGATTCTCGACGCAGTGTAGAGTTCCCTCGAAAGGGAACGTCTCGGGTTATGACTATAACCCTTGTTCCCTGAGAAGGGAATGAGACACTGCGTCGTTCTGCCACGCCCCTTGAGGCCTTGGAGCGTCTTGCTTCATCGCGAGGCTAGTGTGTGTTGTGACAGCGTCACTTTTATACTTCCGGGTATGCCGTCACATGTTACGTCACGACGCAACACACATCAGGATTGGATTAGTTTCATTCATACTTCAGAGGCGCACGCTAAGGGAGCGTCCCCAAAGTGTCGATTCTCGACGCAGTGTCTCGTTCCCTTCTCAGGGAACAAGGGTTATAGTCATAACCCGAGACGTTTTTTTTTTACTTGCTTTTGTCTCGCTCATTATTAAGGCATTGATCTCTGCTTTGGAAAAACGTACTAAAGCACAATTGAAAACTGAAATGCATTGTGCCCTGATATTATTCATTAATAGAGAGGTTGTGTTTAGCTGTTTCTCATCACTGTGCCATTAAGCAAAAACAGCCAAGCTTGTGTTTAAACTACAAACCGAGACTTTTCACCCAAAACTAGGGTGATGTTTCCAATGCGAGGGCTCACTGAAAACATCCTTGCTTCATTGCAGAACAGAGCATATTCCTTCCTTCATCCAGCGTCACTTTGACATGCGTGCAATAATGAGAACATTGTATTTTCCAGCTTGGGATGATAAAGAGTGTGTGATTAAAGTGAGGGACTCGGAGGCTTGTGGAGTGAGAGGAGTGTTTTACTGCTGTTGAAACGCTGGCCTGTGAATAATGGCGTGTCCATCAGAGAGGATCTCGGGCCGTCACTGGGATTTTCCTGGGTGGTAATACATAAGCTAGGGACAATAAATGATTCATAATGTATAGTTTTAGCTCAGTAATTTCAGCTGTTGTACAAGGAACAGTATTAAAGCAATTCCACACTATGGGCTCCATACATGACAGAAGTTATTGTGGTTTTGTGTCTCTGAGGAGAGCCGCCTCGCTTATATACATACTCACACACCGTCTCTATAAGAAGCACAGAGCGCTTATCATGAGACAGGGTCTGTAATTGCTGAAAATCATGTGTTTCCAATGTCTTGCACTTCAACAGGCAGGAACGATGGATTAATACTGCTAATAATACTGCGTGTTTACTGGTGTCTTCTTTACAGTTGTGTCAGATGCAACGGTCTATGGTTCAGATTGGACTTAGTTTGCTGTTTCATTCTCAACTTTATGCATCTCAGAATGGATGTCAGATTATATATTTCCACTACAAATTTATGCAATCTAAAACGTTTTCCAAATTTAAAGATTTGTAGGGAGGACATATTCTTGCAGGCCAACTAGGATTTGTCCACTGGCTTTTGGATTATTGTTGAAAATAAACTCTGTGAGCAACAAAAGTTTATGGTTCTTACACGTGTTCATCATGAAAATCACCTATTTTGAAGCCTAAATACAATCAGCAGGAGCACAACGCTAAACGTGGGCTGTAAACAGACTACACATGACTTCAACATCACCATCATTAAACTCTTTCATTTTCCCTGGAAGTTTGAGTTTGAATAGTTTCAAGAGCGTGATTATAAACCGTGAAAGCGACTAGTGAGAAGATGAGTTTACCTGTTTAATGTTCTCGACAACCTCTGTAGTCTCATTTAAAGTCCCCTATAGTCAATAATTGCATCCCTTAAAACTCATCTTTGATCACCAAAATGACAAATGAGCCCTGCCTCCACTCACTCACTCACTCAGAGATCCACTGGTTGACGAGCACACGTTGATCTGATTGGTTACAAGGTAGTTTGTGACGTCAGAAACACCAGCGACTTCAAACCGTGTTTTTGGGACTGTCTTTGGTTCAAGTCAAGTCAAGCTTTATTGTCATTCTTCCATATACATATATACAGCTGAACGAAATTTCATTTCGTACAGACCGAGGTGCATAACCAATGCAAGACTAAACAACAAAAGATCACAACATCCTACAATAGACAGTGCAACACAGCCCTCAACCATTCACATGATACACACAATACAACACGTAGCAACAGTAAACAATACATAGTAAACAGTAAATAAGTGCAATAGACAATAAGTAGTGCAATTTGACCAGAGCAGAAGCCAATAAAGTGTTGGCACACAGTTGTGCATTTTAATGCCCTTTGTCCGTTTAAAGTGACAGTACACATTCATTTGTGTGTTCTTGAGTCCTTTGTCATTGGGGGGCAGACGAATTCTGGGGATGAAATGTTGAGTAACACCTGTGTATTCAGGGCTCTGACAGATTGGGGGAAAAAGCTATTACAGAACCTTGCAGTGCGGGTCCTGATGCTGCAGAACCTCCTGCCGGATGCTGGAGGGACAAACACTCTGTTGAGGGGTGGGAGGGGTCCTTTACAATGGCAGAGGCTCTGCGCACACAGCGTGTCCGGAAGATGTCTTGGATTGGTGGGAGGGAGACCCCTATGATCTTTTCAGCTGTCCTCACTATGCGCTGCAGGGACTTGCGTTTGAGTACTTTGCAATTCCCAAACCACACAGTGATACAGCTGGTCAGGATGCTCTCCACAGTTCCTCTGTAGAAGGTGGTGAGGACGGATGGCGGGAGTCTGGCTCTCTTCAGTCTCCACAGGAAGTGCAGGCATTGTTGTGCCATCTTCATTACAGAGCTGGTGTTGATGGACCAGGTGAGGTCATCAGAAATGTGCACATGCACACCAAGGAGGGGGAGAAAGAGGGGGAGAGAGAGAGAGAGAGAGAGAGAAAGAGAGAGAGAGAGAGAGAGAGAGAGAGAGAGAGAGAGTGGGGGGGGGGTCGGCTTGCCTTCTGCGGAAGTTCTGCCATCTCCTTTGTTTTATCTACATTAAGAGATAAGTTGTTGTGGCACCAGCTTAACAGTTGTTCCACCTCCTCTCTGAATCCTGTTTCGTTGTTGCCGCTGATGAGGCCCGCTACAGTTGTGTACTCGTGAACTTGATAAGGTTGGATTCAGACTTGGTGGTCCAGTCGTGGGTGAGCAGCGTGAACAGCAGTGGGCTGAGCGCGCAGCCTTGGGGGGCACCTGTGCTCAGAGTGATGGCAACTGAAGCTCTGCTGCCGATGCGCACTGACTGTAGTCTCTCTGTCAGGAAGTCCAGAATCCAATTGCAGGTTGGGGTGCTGAGCCCCAGCAGTGAGAGTTTCCTTACTAGCTGCTGGGGGATGATAGTATTGAATGCTGAGCTAAAGTCGATGAACAGCATTCTGACGTATGCGTCCTTAGTGTCCAGATGTGATGAAGAAGAGTGTAGGGTGTAGGAGATGGCTTTGTCAGTAGAGCGGTTGAGACAGTATGTTGATTTATGAATTTACACATGGTTTATGTCTTAAAGCATAAAAACACCACATAGACATATAAACAACATTAAAAGCTGGATTTTCTCTACAGGGGGACTTTAAACACTTTTTCAAGACCAGTAAAAGCTTTAAAACATTTACAAGAGGGTCTTAATGATGTATTTTATGACGCAGAGTAAAACGTGAGAATAAGGCTGGGCGATAAAACGGTATTGGTATTTATCGACAGTACACCATTGTTGGTAGCGATATAAAAAAAATGTTCTATATTTTCGTTTACATACCGCGGGCCGTTTACATACCGCGTCTAAAACACGTGGAAAGCGCTGTCTTCTTTCCAAACCGTTTGCGCTCCCGTGGCGTCTGTCGATGCAATCATGAACTGCGCTCTCCACGTCATGTTGACTGAAGGTGCATTACATTCGACCGTTTAATATAGTAACACTAACTTTTACCATGAAAGTATGGCAGGATTAGTACATTTATTTAAGTTCAAGAGTTTCTTTAACACTTACATTTTTATCTTATAAGACATAAAGAAGATATTTTTGTTTACATTTTATTTTGTTTTTGACTGCTAAAACTAATGTAATTAGATGTTTGCCTTAATAATGTGGATAAATAAAAAAACAGGTTTAAATTCAAACTTTTCTACTTCTCTTTAAAAAAAAGGTTATAAAAATGTCTATAATTATCGATACTGAATGATATGAAACATTATATCGTAATGTTATTTTTAGCTATATCGCACATCCCTACGTGAGAATATCATTAGCTGTTCACCGCAGACCTTATTTCAGGCGTTAAACCAAAAACCCATTGGCTTCTGGATGATGGAGGCGGATAAAATGCCACTTGTTTATGTGTTTTGGCCGACAATAATACGTCATCCCTGCAGCACTCTATATCCTCTAATGCAATCTTCTTAATCTGATGTCATATCAGGCTCTGTGTAACTCACTTTGAGCTCGATCAATTAACAGACCGTTAATCAGCCGCTGCAATGACATCATGCAAACCGTTTGGTATTCGAGTCGGTTATGGCTGGAAGGAACGATACACTAAAGATCGTTTTTGTGAAGCAATGCATAGTTTTAACAAATAATCCCCTACTAGTCTGTTTTTAATGGAATTTATAGCTTCATTCATTACCCTTTTTTGTGTTAGTAATTATTTCTAAAATACCAAAGAGCCATCTTTTCTGTCCGGGCCGTTTCTGCGGCTGATTTATGGGGCTGATTCGGCTCTGATGCGGTCTTGGCGAGGTCTGACATTTCAAAATATTTATAGCTCTGGCACATTAAGGGCTTCCCTCTGAAGGTGACCGAATGCTCTTCCCTCAGCCGCTTAATTAATGCAATCCACCGCTCACACTTCTGTCTAATTTATCCACTCCGTACTGTCGGACAACGGCACCGGACACTGGAAAACACACCATAAACACCAGTGCTTCCCAGAGCCGGATCCTCTGCAGTGCGAAACCGGAGACGGTTCCTCACCGAAGCACTGAATCTTTAATATTTTATCGATCCGATCTAAACCTTCTGCCCAAAGTGCCAATTAAAATTCAATTAAACTGACTGAAAGCATCATATTAAATTTCAGCTCTTTACGAGCTCCCGCTAATGCTTCAGGACAAATCTCAAATATAATCACAGTCTTTTCAAATTATATGATCTCGCTCGCTTGCTATAAAAGTGACACGTTTAGGTATACTTCCAATAATTCTTCAACTACGACCCTCTAATGAATACAATTTTATAGCCTTTAAATCAGTTATTATTGGGCATTTTAATAAAGCTAAGCGGGTGCTATTGTTTTACACGCTGCAAGAGAAATTATTTTAATTTTGTGCTTCCATTTCATCGAATTCCTCTTTAAAACTCTGAAGAAAAATCATTTTGGTCTAAACTACAGTATTAATATGCTTCTGCAGAATTACAGAGAGCGAATAGGGTCTAGAAATAATTGATGACTCCTGTTCGCTCAAGCAAGAGCAAATTCAGAACATCGTCTGTCATCTGAAGCTCAATGATGCGCTAAAATCCTTTTATATAGATGCCGACACATACATATGATCACAAGCAGAATAAACAAACTAAACTTTCCAATTCCAAACTAAAAATGAGTGATGTTAGCCATATGAAACTCACAATCCTAGAGTGCGTTCCTGGGTGGATCTACTACAATTTCTAGAGAAAGGTTTATACATGTTGCTAGGGTGATCTGAATGGTCAGGGTGTTGTTTGGTGGTTTAAATGGTATTCTGAGTGGTTACCTGGGTGTTGCTAGGGTGTTCGGAATGGTCAGGTGTTTTCTAGGGTATTCTGAGTGGTCACCAGGGTGTTGCTATGGTGCTCTGAATGGTTACCAGGGTGTTAGGTGGTTTATAGGGTATTCTGAGGTTTTACCATGGTGTTGCTGAATGGTTTCTGGGGGGCTGTAAGGTGTTTTCTAGGGCATTCCGTGTTGTCAACAGGGTGTTGCTAGGTGGTTTATAGGGTATTTTTAAGGGATTACCAGGGTATTGCTATGGTGTTCTGAATGGTTGCTATGTGGTTGCTAGGGTGTTCTGAATGGTTGCCAGAGTGTTGCGAAGGTGTTTTGAATGTTGCCTTACCAAGGTGTTGTTAGGTGTTTTTTATGGTATTCTGAGTGGTTAGCTGGGTGTTGATTGGATGTTCTGAATGGTTGCCAGGGTGTTGTTAGGTGTTTCATTTGGTATTCTGAGTGGTCATCACGGTGTTGCTAGGGTGTTCTGAATGGTTACCAGGATGTTGTTAGGTGGTTTATAGGGTATCCTGAGGGGTTACCAGGGTGTTGCTTGAGTGTTCTTAATGGTTGGTTGCTAGGGTGTTCTGAATGGTTGCCAGGGTGCTACTAAGGTGTTCTGAATGGTTACCAGGGTGTTGTTATGTGGTTTCTAGGGTATTCTGAGTGGTTGATAGGGTGTTGCTATAGTGTTCTTAATGGTTGGTTGCTAGGGTGTTCTGAATGGTTGCCATGGTGTTACTAAGGTGTTCTGAATGGTTACCAGGGTGTTGTTAGGTGGTTTCTAGGGTATTCTGAGGGGTTGATAGGGTGTTGCTAAGGTGTTCTGAATGGTTTTCAGGGTGTTGCTAAGGTGTTCTGAATGGTTTCCAGGGTGTTGCTAGGGCATTATGAGTGGTTTCTAGGTGTTTTCTTCCTGCCTTGTGTTTTTGTGTTGCCTCAGTGATCTTCTGGTCTGTAGACATGCTCCTCCTTTAATGTATCTGTGGGATTTTTTTACACACACACACACACACACACACACACACACACACACACACACACACACACACACACACACACACACACATGATTTGAGGAATCATTCATGATTTACACACTGAGTTTTATTGCTTTGACTTGCGCTTCTAATGACGCCATGTCACAAATATCTGTTTCTATTATCATGGAATCCAGAGTATACTGCAAAATATAAAGTAATATATTACATAATGCATTCCCATATATGGGAAACTAGTGCTTATATTTTTCAATATACTGCAATATATGCATTGACCATGAATGGCTATATATTTATACATAAATGGCTATATATTTATATTTATAAATATTTATAAATGAAGAGTGCTAAGAGCTCAGACAGCACGAAACACCTATTTGGAGGCGCATGCGTGGTTGTGTGAGGAGCTGAAGCACACAAACACATTTGTCACTGTAAGACTCAAAGCATTTCAGACGTGTGAATGAAACGCATGGCCTGCAGCTCTCTCTCTCTCTCTCTCTCTCTCTCTCTCTCTCTCTCTCTCTCTTTCTCTCTCTCTTTCTCTCTCTCTCTCTCTCTCTCTCTCTCTCTCTCTAAATGAGATGCATGGCTCTTCTGTAGCCTCCTTTTAATTCTGTTTGAGTACATGCCTCAGTCATCTTGCCTTTTATTGACTCAATCTCGGGAAGCAACGTCGCTTTCCATAACTCGCACATCAGGCCGGTCCTCGATACCGTTCTCTGTAATTTAAAGCCTTTATAGAATTGCAATTTCAGGGCTGGCTGCTTGTTTTTCTAAAATGTACTCAAGGAATTAGTTACTCCAGCCACAAATCAGACAAATTTATGCACGGTTGTAGTGTGGTTTATGGCCTCATGGAACATTGCTTCAAAAACAGCAGAGGTGAAATTGTGACAAGTATAACAAGGTTTTTTTCTGGCATGTTCTCTCTCCACTGGTGGAGCCGCGGAGCGTGTTTACTCCCCAATACATTTAATGTGATAGTCAGGGCTGTTGATTAATGCTCCGCTCGCTTTCATTACAGATAAGAGTGGCGCTGCGGTCGAGAGATAGAACGTGCGTTGTAAATCTGCTAAAATGAGCAGTAAAATGAACAGCCATCAGAAGTGAAATCCTCATGCATTAGTGTTCACCGGCGGCCTGCAAGGAAGAGGGGGCGAGCGAGGGCATCGTTCAGGCACACCAATCACGTGAGCCCTACAGGTCACGTGACACAAGAACACACAGTGGCGTCACACAGACTACAGATGAGTGATATTAACCACACAAAACTCACAATCCTAGAGTGCTTTCTTGGGCGGTTCTACTGCAATTGCTAGAGAAAGGTTTATACATGTTGCTAGGGTGTTTTGAATGGTTACCAGCGTGTTCGGTGTTTTCTAGGGTATTCTGAGTGGTTACCAGGGTGTTGTTAGGGTGTTCTGAATGGTTACCAGGGTGTTAGGTGTTTTCTAGGGTATTTTGAGTGGTTACCAGGGTGTTGTTAGGGTGTTCTGAATGGTTACCCCAGGGTGTTGTTAGGTGTTTCTAGGGTATTCTGAGTGGTTCACTGGGTGTTGCTAGAGTGTTCTGAATGGTTACCAGGTTGTTGCTAGGGTGTTCTGAATGGTTACCAGGGTGTTGTTAGGTGTTTCTAGGGTACTCTGAGTGGTTCACTGGGTGTTGCTAGGGTGTTCTGAATGGTTACTAGGTTGTTGCTAGGGTGTTCTGAATGGTTAGCAGCATGTTCTGTGTTTTCTAGGGTATTCTGAGTGGTTACCAGGGTGTTGCTAGGGTGTTCTGAATGGTTACCAGGGTGTTAGATGTTTTCTATGGTATTCTGAGTGGTTTTCCAGGGTGTTGCTAGGGTGTTCTGAATGGTTACCAGGGTGTTCGGTGGTGGTTTTCCAGGGTGTTGCTAGGGTGTTCTGAATGGTTACCAGGGTGGTAGGTGTTTTCTAGGGTATTCCGAGTGGTTACCAGGGTGTTCATGCAGATGACAGAAAGGACCAGTAAAAGAAAAAAACAGGGCATCCCATGGTATAGCCTAATACTGGTACTGATTTGCTGCGTGCACAAATTGTTGTGATGCGTAGCTTTGAATGGCCTTCGAAGGAAAAAGATGCTTTTTACAGCCTGATGGTGCAAGTGAATTACACAGTGACTTTTAGGGTGCCCAAAGTTTTTGTCCATTTTGTCCATCTTAGTTAATGCTAATTCATGAGTATTGTCATTGGTTAGATCATGTTCTCATTGATGCTTCATCACTTTATTTAATAAAGACCAATGGACCAATGATGATTCTGAAATAAAATGCGACGGGTGTCTACTGTTGCAATAGAAATGAACGCAACTTTCACATGCATCTTATCACACATAAACCATGTGCTGTTATTGATAATTCAGCAGTTCGCTTTGTATATTTAATTTTATCATTCAATATGCATGTGCATTTTCGATACTTACCCTGCGAACAGGGAACGTTCTGTCAACGTTTTCTCAACGTTAAGAACAAACAGTCTTCGAGTAACGTTAACACAATGTTCGTTCAGTTATATGGTATTTAATAATGTTCTCAAAACATTAGCACAAAAAAAATATTTATAAATCGACAATGGATTTTTTTTTCTAAAACACTTAACGTTCATTCAGCATAACCAAACCAAACGTTTTCAAAACATAAAAAAATATTTTTAATGTTCATAGAGCCTAATTTACATAACATGTTTTTAAAACATATTTGTGTTAGTTGGGTACATTATGTTCTTGCTCTGTCGATTCATTAAATGCACATCCAGGGTTTTCCAGCGTATTAAACTCAAGTAATATCAATATGATGCATTTCAGGGGCAACCAAAAATACTATTTAAAATCAGTCAAAGCTATTATAGAAATGTACGTTTATTTTTACATATTTTCATTTTTCATATTACAAGGCTACTTTCTTCTAACATCTTTTGACGTTCTTTAAGAGAGATCAAATCTTCTTTACGTCTTTAATTCACACCCCGTCTAAACCATACAAACCTTACAAGAACCTCTTCCTAAAAGACTTTTAACTGCACCACATGCAAAAACCTCTAGATAACTTATCTAACCAATAATACATTTACAATAATACATATTCCTATTGTGAAGAGATGGCGCCAACTCCTGCGAAGACTGAATCAACATGCACCAATGCTACATTTTTCTAAATGTCATAATCATTTGTTAAACAAGTATTCATTACTTTAATGAGCTCATTGTTTCTGCCTTTAATTATTACATTGTTTAAATTAATGCATTTTTTCGCTAACTGTGATTTTGTACATGCACATTTCTGAAAAACATAACTTATACAGTTTCCTCTGATGACAGATCACTGTAAACTGTAATGTGGACTCCTGCATTTTCTGTAAAGCTGCTTTGAAATGATGTGTATTGTGAAAAGCGCTACAAATAAATGTGAACTTAATTGAATATTAGATATACTCAATAAATCCATGTGTCCTTTTTATCACTCTATTCCTGAGTAAAATGAAACCCCTGAAAGAGCATGACCTGATGATATGGCCGTACGACCCCCTTTACATCTTGTTTTGAAGTTCTTTAGGAGAGATCAAATCTTCTTTACGTCTTTAATTCTTTTATTCACACCCCGTCTAAACCATAAAACCTTACGAGAACCTAAAAGACTTTTAACTACAGCACATGCAAAAAACTCTAGATAACTTATCTAACCAATAATACATATACACAATAAATCCGTGAATGTCTTTTAATGGCCCCATGAAACCCCCTGAAAGAGCATGACCTGATAACACCAGTGGTTATTTCTGGGATCTCTTCATGAAGAGAGTCCCGGGTGTCTTCAAGAACTGCTTCTGCTCAGCTCTGACCAGTGAAACAGCGTTTGCTCAGCAAGAACAAAAATTAGAGGCCCATCAGCCGTCATCATTACAGCCTGAGAGATGGGCTGAGACGGGTAATAGTCTCGACAGAAGGACATATTCCTGATCCATTCTCTCCATGAATCAATCCGTGTATTAGGCAGTGACAGGGTGAATCCGGGCTCTTCAGACAGAGTGATTTCTCATGCGCTCGCAGACTGTGATATGGCTTTGGGGCTGGACTGAACTCTAGCCATCCTCCCTGGACACTCGGGAGTATGACTGACGATAATAGTGCCGCGTGATAATGTTCTGCCGTCTTTATCTCACACACATACGCACGGCAGAAGTCATTTCTCGCGTGTAGATAGAGTCCTCCCGTCGTAGCGACGCTGGCATATGCCGTGATAAAACATGCATGGGAAATTAAAAATAAACACATAGTTTGATTGCTCTTTGTTTTGCAGCTAAGGGGGAACAATTATATCTTCATAGTGGAGTGGAGCGTTTTCAAACAGATCGTGTTCCTCACGCTGCTCGCCAGATGGCAAGAGGATGTACTGCTATCTTACTCACGGAAATGAAAAGAAACTCTTTATAAACGTCACACACAATTAGAGTCGTGTTGAGACAAAGAGGCGATCAAGCACACGTCTGACAGTCGGCTCCAACTTTCTTCTTTCCTAAATTATTCTGTTCTTGTAAATGACTCACAGCGAAGGAAGCTGGTCTGATGTGACTGTGTCTCACTTTATTCTTGGTGAAGAGATGCCGTTTGCCTGGCTTTAATGGCAGCATATTAAATCATATCTGATCATAACTAACAAAAATTATGTTTACTACACCAGGTTGTTCGTTGGACACCATGGTACCTGCATATCTAATCATTCAGGAGCTTGATTTGGGGAAATTCAGATTCATTGATTGAACTATGTTGGTTACAGCATTTGCAACCGTAGTTGCTTTTGGGAAACGCAGCCCTGGTGTGTGTTCCCCGTACAACAACATGAACTCGTGCTTCACTATCACAGTGCAATGCATCGCTGAAGAAATCAACTAGCTAGTCTCGACTGTCTCCCGAAACAAAATATGCCGTTCAACCACATTGGTATTGATGTCACGCTGGTTATGGAGTAATAACTATTGTTATGAATCTGTTTGAGATGGAATTAATGCGAGATGTTTTGCTGTGAATTATGGATATGCATCTGATGAATATTACTACTTTTTCTCAGTTATTATTTTTATTAATTAAATTATAAATTAATTATTTCTCTTTATTTCCAGATTCACTCATAGACTCGTTCACACACTCTCTTCAAAACTACACTTAAATGTAAATGACATGTGTATGTATTAATAAAAGATACAGATTGCACTGAATGTCAGATTGCTTATTCTGCTCTAGATCAGGATTTATTGAGTCACATGTCATGAAGGAGAAACTCTTCTTCTAACCGCAGCTCGAGATCCGTCGCTCACACACACAACTCTGCGATACTGTGTGTGAATGTTCGTCAGAACTATAGTGTCAGGAAACACTGACCCATGATAACGGCAGAACTTGCGATTATCGTTAGCTAACACTGCTTTCGGGAAACACCGACTCGTGATAACGACAGAACTTGCGATTAACGTTAGCCAGCGCTGCTTTCGGGAAATACAGACTCGCTGATAACGACAGAACTTGCGATCATCGTTAGCAAACGCTGCTTTCGGGAAACACCGACTCTCTGATAACGACAGAACTTGCGATCATCGTTAGCTAACGCTGCTTTCGGGAAATACAGACTCGCTGATAACGACAGAACTTGCGATCATCGTTAGCAAACGCTGCTTTCGGGAAACACCGACTCTCTGATAACGACAGAACTTGCGATCATCGTTAGCTAACGCTGCTTTCGGGAAACACCGACTCGTTATAACGACAGAACTTGCGATCATCGTTAGCTAACACTGCTTTCGGGAAACACCGACTCGTGATAACGACAGAACTTGCGATCATCGTTAGCTAACGCTGCTTTCGGGAAATACAGACTCGCTGATAACGACAGAACTTGCGATCATCGTTAGCAAACGCTGCTTTCGGGAAACACCGACTCGCTGATAACGACAGAACTTGCGATCATCGTTAGCTAACGCTGCTTTCGGGAAACACCGACTCATTATAACGACAGAACTTGCGATCATCGTTAGCAAACGCTGCTTTCGGGAAACACCGACTTGCTGATAACGACAGAACTTGCGATCATCGTTAGCTAACGCTGCTTTCGGGAAACACCGACTCGTTATAACGACAGAACTTGCGATTATCGTTAGCTAACACTGCTTTCGGGAAACACCGACTCGTGATAACGACAGAACTTGCGATTAACGTTAGCCAGCGCTGCTTTCGGGAAACACAGCCCTGTTAGTTTGAGCTGCCCAACATGTCAACAAATATATTGTTTAAGTCAAAACTTAAAACCCATAAGTTTAAACAGTTTTTCTTAAACATTTTCCATAACTCTGTATTACAGTCAAATGTCTGTTGTCCATTTATTATGTATAAACTGATTGTTTGTTCTTTACTGTTATTGTGAAGCATCCTTGAGCTTGGGAAAGGTGCTATATAAATTAAACATTATTATTATTATTATTATTAACTTCTGCCTCAACCAATGACAGGAGTTAGGGGCGGGACTATAACTCAACCAATGACAGGAGTTAGGGGCGGGACTATGACTGAAGTTAGGGGCGGAACTATGACTGTTTGACCAATGACTGGAGTTAGGGGCAGGGCTATGACTGATTGACCAATGACAGGAGTTAGGGGCGGGGCTATGACTGATTGACCAATGACAGGAGTTAGGGGCGGGACTATGACTGATTGACCAAATACAGGAGTTAGGCGTGGGGCTATGACTGATTGACCAATGACAGGAGTTAGGGGCGGGACTATGACTGATTGACCAATGGCAGGAGTTAGGGGCGGAGCTATGACTGATTGACCAATGACAGAGAGGAGGAGAGTGTGCAGCATCACATGTTTCACATATAAACTGCTAAATATAGGCAAAAACCACAATGCAAATTGTTTGACTTAAATCCATTCACCCATCTATTCTCCAGGGAATATCCCTGTGTCTCTTGCCTGGATAATCCATCACAGTCTTGACTCTAATTTCTCATTGTGCTGTAAAGTGATCTGATGTTTTTACCTCATGGATATTTCCCATCACGACTCTTACCTTGATGTCAGTAGAAGAGAGGAGGAGTGAAGCGACAGAAAGTGGCGGAGAGGGAGATCTTTGAGGTGGTTTCATGAACCTTGAGGAAACATTCAGTGTGCTGTTAGGAACCATCAAACACACTCCCTCCATAAACACAGTCAAACATTCATGAGTTGTGTGAATGACACGTTTCCATCAGGTATAGATATAGATTGAGTGTTCTGCTCAGTTTGTGCTATGTTCTGGTTATGCTGGTTCTTTTTCTTCACCGGTTCCTGTTGATGGACTGAATGGGTCCCACACACTCTCATGGTAATTCATAACTATTTTTTCTAATTCTGTGGCATATTTGTACATTTTTTTCTATGATCTGCTTACAAGGTGGACCTTTTTTTGGAGTTCTTACTAGAACCAGGAAGTATGACCATATTAGCCCGGTTCTGTCAACACTGCATTGGCTCCCTGTGTTTAATGTAAAAAAAATAAAAAAAAAAGATGTGTAATATATATATTTTTTTTACATCGGCCTCTGGTTTATTGTATTACAGATACAATAATTATTTTACATTTGTTTTATTTTGTAAAAAATATTTGTTACTAATTTTATTGTTAAGAGACTGGAAATAACCCAGCACATGAGTAAAATGGTAAAGTGTAAAATGAGTTAAATGGTAAAGCCCAGCACTTCAAATCAACCCAGCGCGTGTTCTGTCCAATAAGGACCCAGCGGTGGGGTTAAGTTAGGGGTTATTTTTTAACCCTGGAGTTTTTAGAGTGTAAACATTGTATAGATATTGCTGATTACCTACAAAGCACTAAATGGTTTAGCTCCGCAGTGCTTGAGCGAGCTCTTAACGCATTATAGTCCTTCACGTCTATTGCGATCTCAAAGCTCTGGCCAGCTGATAATACCTAGAATATTAGATTCTATTGTAGAAATAGTAGATCTTTTCCTATTTAGCACCAAAACTCTGGAACAGTCTTCCTACCATTGTCCGGGAAGCAGACACACTCTGTCAGTTCAACGCTAGACTAAAAACACATCTCTTTGACCTAGCATTCACATAACACACTATAGACTTCTATAATTCAATGTTAGGCTGCATAGATTAGGTCAGCCGGAACTGGGAACACTTCCCTTAAATCCTGATGTACTCGTTACATCATAAGAAGAATGGCATCTACGCTAATATTAGTGTCTCTGTTTATCCCGAGGTTTTCCCGCAGCCTACCGGATCCAGATCTGATGAAGGACCTGATTCATATGAAATAACCAACTTGTTAAATAGTTTTACTTTTCCTAATCTAGTTGTCTAATAAACCTGTGCTAATAAACACTGTTACATATGTTGTTGGCTCTTTGACAAATTGCCCTTGTTCCTTTTTTAATACAAGGTCTGCTAAATGCATAAATGTGAATGTTTTCTTTACTTTTTTCATTCCACAGTCAATGTTGTGTCTATTTCTAAAAGAGTGATGAGAAGGATCACATCTCGCTCTGTCCTTGGTTTATTACTGTTTTGATTCCCAGAGAACACTAGAATGAGTAGAAATAAAGGTGTCTGTCAAACATGTGATCAATTATCTAAGGAAAATGTTTCATTCAAAGGAAATGCTGTATACATTGAATATGGAGTTACATCGCTAATATTTTGACCCATTTTGGAGACTCCAATCAACTGAGCCCAACACTAATGCCTTATTCACCGGCACTTAAATTGCATTTGAAGACATAAAGTGGATGAATGTTCTGATGGAGGTTACAAACAGTATCGCACTGCTTTTACATCCGATGTCATCAATCACTCCATGAAACCTTTAAAAGTGAAGCGTAGAATGTGAACCGCTTGGAGGAGGTGAAAAAAACTTGCAGAAATGGGGTGGAAATATTTGAAAACGAGCGAGCGGCAACCGGGGAAGAAAGCCAGACGAAGGAGCCGGCTCCGGAAAGAGAACAAAGTTTCCTTCAACAGAGCAGAAAAAGGCACCTGAATTTATTATTTCATCTTGGCATTTGACAGTTACTGCAGTGCCATCTTCTTATTCTGAGCGTGTCGTATTTTATTCATAAATCCAGAGGAGGAGGAGATGGTCGAGCGGAGGAGAGGGAGTCGGACCGGAGAGGAGAGGAGGAAAAAAAGGGAAAAGCGTGTAAAAGTTCTTTGTTTTGTCCTCAGGACCGCGTGTGTCCTGTGGGTGGCGCTGTTCCCGACACGCCTAATGATGTACGGTAACGTTCGCCATCAGCTTTCAGGAGAGCCTGGAATCCTGGGACACGCTGAAGAAAGCCATTCATTAAATGTAAGACAGGTATGACATCCCACTTCAAGGCGTCTGCAGATATATGTATGCAGGGGAGGGTTTTTCTCTTTTTTTCTGGTCATAGTGGGGAGGAGATGGCAAGTACAAAGCAACGCCTGGCTGTTTTTTGGAGATGACATAAAACTAGGAGGCAGGGAAATGGAGGCAGGAGACTGGAAAATAATGGCTAATGGAGGAATTTAGCCTGAGGCGGTGTGCCTGCTTTGCCTACTTCTGTATAACTAGTATATTTATAATTCAAATACATACCTTTAATAATTAACTACCACTGACTATTAAAGGAGAATACAAGATTGGGTGAAGAGACACTGACTGCATCAAGGAACAAAAGGATGATTCCATCAGTTGTGCCGGACCGTTGACAGCAGCGACTCCATTAACCGCCAGATCAACACGGCTTGACGGATCCGCGGGGCGAATCACGAATCACGCTCATTTCATGACGCCCAATCAACATATGTCCAGCAGAAGGGTGGCCTATTTACTGTCCCGGCGAAGAGGGATTATTCAGGCCTGGATTCTGTTTATTTTAAAGCTAAAAGTCACTTGCAGACTCACTGTATTATCATATTGGTGGCTTTTATATAATATTCGGCTGCACCTCAAATGATGAAAAATAGTAGGCTAAGTGAACTCACAGAGGTCTAAGTGGTACAATCATTCTTTATAATATTACAAATGACGTTTAAGAATATGCATGCTTTCCTATACTGGGTTAAAAATCCTGGGTTAAAAACAACCCAAGGGCTGGGTAAATAAGACAGAACACGGCGCTTGCAATGCCAAGGTCATGGGTTCGATTCCCAGGAAAAGCAAGAACTGATAACAATGTAAACGTGTATCTTGAAATTCAATGCAAGTCGCTCTGGACAAAAGCGTCTGCCAAATGCATAAATGTAAATGTTGGGTTAATTTTACCCTGCAAATTGGATTGTTGATTTAACCCATCGGACTGGGTTGATTCATTTTTACGTAATACTAGCTTTTTCTTCTTTTTTTACTGCTTACATGAATGAATGTTTATGGATTAACTTAAATCCTCTAAACTTAAAAAAAAAAAAATATATATATATATATATATATATATATATATATATATATATATATATATTCCACAAAACCACTGGTTTGAATGATAATTCCTTTATTTGCAATCATATATTACAGTTTAACATATTTTATATAGTTTTGAATACATATGTCTGACCCAGGGTCTGGGTTACACAAAAACTACACAAACACTGAAAAACTAGCCCAAAAAATGTACCTTAAAGGCTCAATCCAGGAATTGGGTAGAAAAAACTAAGATTTTTTAGAGTGTTTCTACCAAAACAACATAACAAAAGATCATTGGTCAGGTCAGAATATGTCTGTCATAAGTAATCAATAAACCACAAGCAGTTTATTCAAATGCTCGTCCAGTTACGCTGTGAATATAGGTCATATTTCATTTCTGATACAGTGTAACATAAGAAAATGTTAAAAGGGTATAAATGTAAACATCACAGGAGATTTTCACAGGGTGATTTTCAAGAGACGCATTTGGAAAAGGAATTATATTCATATATCTGGCTTGGCTCATAATAAACAGAATTTAATTCAGCTCTGTATGCTTCTGTCACAGAGCTCACGTCAATGCCTGCGCTGTTACTGAGCTCGCATCAGGACACTTTTATTCACCTTTAAATGACCCATAAACGTGTAATGAAA
>JAROOJ010000056.1:2500-7500 GCA_030578275.1 Meda fulgida | reverse complement strand
ATAATAAATGTTATTTTTTTTAATTCGCCTAAATGTTTAACGTTGAGCAAATATTGTAATATTGTAATGTCCGCGAATTTGCACTGGAGAACTCTTCGACCTGTTGTTCCGTGGAAATCTGTTATAGTTCGTCTATATTTATTTTATTTAAAATAATTTAGAACGAAATTAAACAGCATTAAATAATTCTAGATGACATGAAGCCTTAAAAAATGATAGTTGTGAGGATAACACAAGTTATTTCGCATAGGCTAAATAGAAATGCCTCTGAGAGATGTTTTGCATTTCGATTATATTTTATGTTATGATTTTGATAAAAATAAAAAGTTTCGAACAGTGAGAGGTTATGTAAAGGTGTGTGTGAGCTGTATTGTCGGCGCAGAGGAGAGCTTGAACCCTGAAATGACCTCAGTCTGACACCAGAAGAAATGCTCGATCGCCTCACTCGCAACACTCGATCTGCTCCCCTTTTCTTTCTCTCTAGTTCAGTCGGTAGGTTAAAAAAACCGGCAGATTTTATTTCATGCATATTAACATAGACATGCATTTCAAACTGCATGTTTGAAACCGAAAGCGTGTTTTCCCCCGAAAGTTTCTTTCCAGTGCAGTTATTATCCGGCGGGTCGGGGAAATATGCGGGTTTCATATCCAAACAGCGATGTAATTAAAACTGAAAATTAACGGTTACTCTTTAAAATTGTATTTAGCCAAATTGAAAATAAACATGCATTTTTCTCAAGGTAGTGATTTATTGTATGATTTTGAGTGTTTAAATTTGCACGCATTATTTTGTCTCCTCAATAAAGTTAGTTGTTTTTCTGCAGTGATCGCACTTTCCCTGCTGATTTCTATAAGGCTGAGATGCACTTACCCGTGTCCCGCTCAGGCGTGTGTGTGTGTGTGTGTGCACAGAGGTGCTCGCACTCTTCCTCGCGATGATGATGAAGCTCTGGTCATTCAGCGCGCGCTCTGTGTCCACTCGCTAGTGCACACTGAAGCCTCTCATTCCCTCCCTCTCTCATAAACACAGTTGCATTTATGAATCCGCTTTAATTGCTCTCTTCATTATAACCCGAGGTCCGGGTGTGTGTGTTTCTGACCTCGTGTGTTGAGTTCTGCTCGATCTCCACTCGCGCGTGAAGACTTGATTTCAACATCAAAACAACAGCTCTAAATGTAGGCATTTATGTAAAAGCGATCGATGGACGCTGATGTCACGACGTGGGCTATATGTTCATTGATGAGGAGTGTTTTAAGGGTCTGTTTGTGGTTTTAGGGGCCACATCTGTAGCACGATCAATATCCTCGCTCCTCCTCTGAAACTTCAGGCCTTCTCATGATTGATGATCTCGGGCTCTTTGAGAACTGAGCAGCGCCATGCACGGATCACATTTCAATCTACAAACGCGATTGGACTAAATGACACTTTCAATAAAATATCTTTTTTTTTGCGTGTTTTTTTTTTTTTTGCTCTCTTCACGTTATTTGAAAAGTTCACTTTATTTTAAAAAGGGGTCTGCGTAAATAATCATAACTCTTCGCGCCTTGTACATAACAGGGGATTAGACACTCAATATCAGTTGCATTCGCAATGCATTACCCGAAGTCGAGTTAAAATGATTTTTCTTTTGTGCATTAAAGACAGTGTTTAAACGCGGTGAAAGCGCGTGGCTCCCCCCTCGCGCACTAGACGCTCGCGTCGCTCGCTCGCCTCGCGCAGGGTTTGGCGTGGAGCTCGCGCAGGACTGGCTGTGCTCAGCGCCACTTCCGGTTTCCGTCATTTCATTCTCCCGCCGATGCGCGCGGCTCGACTCTCTGCGTTGTATAAGCGCGCGAGCGTCCGACCTGCCAACACACACTGACACTCACTCATCTCACACCGCGCGCGAGAGCGAGGGACCGCCGCGTTTTTTAAAAACTCTTCTCTTTCCCCTTCTTTTTTTTTTTTTTTTTTTTAAATACAGTAGTAATAAAACAAGAAAGCGGACCGGAGGCATAAAGAAGACAGGGACTTGTGGGATGAAAACGGGGCAAAAAAGATTCATCCTCTCTTGAACATCATCATCACCAACCATCATTCATTCATTACCTTGACAACCTCTGGCTTTGATTGACAGCTGGAGTGGCAAAAAGCCATGAGACACGACAGTTTAGTTACATGCAGGTTGTTGATGGGCCGGCTGTAACCTTCAGTTTTGGTGCTTGACTTTTTTTTTCTTTTCTGGGGGAAAAAGAGAAAAAGAAGAAGAAGAAGAATTGCAAAAACTCTTCCCGATGCCTGCGCTCTTTCTCAGCCATATACTGGAGAATAGGAGAATTCGGCGAGTTGCTTGAAAACGGGATCTTTGCGGCGCGTGAGTTTGTGAGCGGACTGGGAAATTAAATCTACGACTCAGATCCAGAGGTTTATTGGAGCGCAGGCTGATGGCGCAAAGGGTAGGTTTCAAATCTCCAACACTCACCTCCACTAACACACGATCTATCACAGGCCTCGACTGTCTGTCTGTCGCCAAAACCACTTCAGTCTGACGCACTTTGTTGGGAATATTCTCCGCGCGAGACACGCGTTACTCTCTTCTGGAAACACAACTTTACCATGTTTTTGGTAATTACGCGCGGCAAACTTTATCCTCGCGCGACGCTTTTCTTCTCATTTTCCCAGTATTGCGTGTGTTTGTGCTCTTCTTGACCCTCTGCTTCTCTTCCAGTACGATGAGCTGGCTCACTACGGCGGCATGGACGGGGTCGGGATGTACGGGGACCCTCACGCGCCGCGGCCGCTCCCGCAGGTCCACCACCTGAACCACGGACCCCCGCTCCACGGCCAGCACTACGGCACGCACGCCCCGCATCCCAACGTCATGCCCGGCAGCATGGGCTCGGCTGTCAACGACGTGCTAAAGAGGGATAAAGATCAAATTTACGGGTGAGTTATAGATATTAATATCGGATCCGGGAATTCCTCTTTCCCGTAATAGTTTGCCAGAACTTTAATAGTAGCGTATTAAACGGGGCTTTGCCAGAAACGCTGGCACTATTTTAGGGAATACTATACTTTTCACTTTGCTTTGCACATTTATTTCAATGCCTTTTTTTTCTTTTCTCTTTTGAAAACCTCTTGACTTTCTGCATATTTATAGCGCGTTAATTTCACTTGATTTCAAAATCACCGCTACAGAACCCGATGTGATCGCGACTCTCGTTGAGTGTAAATGCAGTTTAATATTTAATTACTCAGTTGTTACTTGAGTGATTAAATTGGCCATTAAACTGCATTTACACCTCAACTAGCCTACTATCGGCATGTGATTTTGAATGGAAGCCGCGGATCTGAATTTCCCCGTCGCGCTCGAACTATACTCTCACACACCGTTCCTCGCGTGTTTCCCCGGCGAATGTGCCCTGATCGCGGTGTGTGTGTGTGTGTGTTTCTGCAGTCACCCTCTGTTCCCTCTGCTGGCTCTGGTGTTTGAGAAGTGTGAGCTGGCCACATGCACTCCTCGCGAGCCCGGGGTGGCCGGAGGAGATGTGTGTTCCTCGGACTCCTTCAACGAGGACATCGCTGTCTTCGCTAAACAGGTCTCACATCTACTGTCCATGCGTGCTTGAAACATGCAAATAAACACAGATTAATAGTGTCAAGTTATAGTGTCATTTTAAGACCCCTAACTATATTTCCATCAATGCACTAAGCGGCTGCACTTAACGAGTGTTTAACCTGATTAGCAACGAGTGCGATTTTAATGCATCTTTCATTAAACCCCAATTTTTAAATTGCTGGACATTTCTCATCGATTGCTATTAACCCCGATTTTTGTGTGTGTGTGTGTGCATGTGTGTTTTAGGTCCGCGCTGAAAAACCTTTATTTTCTTCAAATCCAGAATTGGATAATTTGGTAAGAAAACACATCAGCACTGCAAAACACTTCTCTGAGTTTCACTTTTTTTCTCGAGTCTATATATTTCTGCATTGGATCTGGAGTTGTGAGAGTAAATGCGAAGGGATTGGATGTGTGTCAGGAGTGTCTGAAGAGGAAAAGTCCCTCATTAGGGCTGAAATCACCATCAGCCCCTTCACACTTTACACCGGCATATAATGCCACATGCTATTTTTTTTAATATAAAAAATAATTGCTTATTATTTCTCCAGCACATTATTAACTCTCGAATTATTTCTTAATATTGGGATGGTTTTTGTTCACTACAAAACATGATGTACCAAACGAATATTAAAATGATACTTAAAGATACAGCTAACGACGTGCATTTCTCTTCACAGATGATACAAGCCATACAAGTATTACGGTTTCATCTTTTGGAGTTAGAAAAGGTAATATTTTATTGATTTGGATTGATTTACTTACAAAGAATTTGGATGAATTTACTGCGCTCATCACTAGTCTGTGATTCTTTTTTTTGTTCTTTTTTTTAAATTTATAATTAAGATTTGGCACTTCTTGATATAATAAAAAATAAACGATATTATTTGAAAAAATTACCCCGAACGTAAATTGTTATTGAAACAATTAATTATAATTCATAGTAATTCATCCATATTCCGTCGATGTTAGTTTAAACGGAATATGACACATTCATATTTATTTCAAATGAATGAATAATTTCACGGGCAAGTTATAGTTGAAATGTTGGCCAAGACGTTGGTGTGTTATTTGACGGTGAACTTGAGTGTGTCTGGAGAATAATGTGTGTATTTCAGGATTCCTCTGCTGATGGTGTCCTGGATTTGCGCTGCGTTATGAACGAGTGTTTCTTGCTTTCCTCTGCTAGGTGCACGAGCTCTGCGATAACTTCTGCCATCGGTACATCAGCTGTTTGAAAGGGAAAATGCCCATAGATTTAGTGATTGACGAACGGGATGGAAGCTCAAAATCAGACCACGAGGAACTGTCGGGATCTTCCACTAACTTAGCCGATCATGTAAGTAACCGATGGTTTCATTATTCCGTCTCGCGGACTATATACTACAATACTAATGTGAG
>JAROOJ010000055.1:0-81736 GCA_030578275.1 Meda fulgida | reverse complement strand
ACCCTAACCCTAACCCTAACCCTAACCCTAACCCTAACCCTAACCCTAACCCTAACCCTAACCCTAACCCTAACCCTAACCCTAACCCTAACCCTAACCCTAACCCTAACCCTAACCCTAACCCTAACCCTAACCCTAACCCTAACCCTAACCCTAACCCTAACCCTAACCCTAACCCTAACCCTAACCCTAACCCTAACCCTAACCCTAACCCTAACCCTAACCCTAACCCTAACCCTAACCCTAACCCTAACCCTAACCCTAACCCTAACCCTAACCCTAACCCTAACCCTAACCCTAACCCTAACCCTAACCCTAACCCTAACCCTAACCCTAACCCTAACCCTAACCCTAACCCTAACCCTAACCCTAACCCTAACCCTAACCCTAACCCTAACCCTAACCCTAACCCTAACCCTAACCCTAACCCTAACCCTAACCCTAACCCTAACCCTAACCCTAACCCTAACCCTAACCCTAACCCTAACCCTAACCCTAACCCTAACCCTAACCCTAACCCTAACCCTAACCCTAACCCTAACCCTAACCCTAACCCTAACCCTAACCCTAACCCTAACCCTAACCCTAACCCTAACCCTAACCCTAACCCTAACCCTAACCCTAACCCTAACCCTAACCCTAACCCTAACCCTAACCCTAACCCTAACCCTAACCCTAACCCTAACCCTAACCCTAACCCTAACCCTAACCCTAACCCTAACCCTAACCTAACCCTAACCCTAACCCTAACCCTAACCCTAACCCTAACCCTAACCCTAACCCTAACCCTAACCCTAACCCTAACCCTAACCCTAACCCTAACCCTAACCCTAACCCTAACCCTAACCCTAACCCTAACCCTAACCCTAACCCTAACCCTAACCCTAACCCTAACCCTAACCCTAACCCTAACCCTAACCCTAACCCTAACCCTAACCCTAACCCTAACCCTAACCCTAACCCTAACCCTAACCCTAACCCTAACCCTAACCCTAACCCTAACCCTAACCCTAACCCTAACCCTAACCCTAACCCTAACCTAACCCTAACCCTAACCCTAACCCTAACCCTAACCCTAACCCTAACCCTAACCCTAACCCTAACCCTAACCCTAACCCTAACCTACCCTAACCCTAACCCTAACCCTAACACTCTAACCCGATCCATAGTTTTGGACCCTATATCCTAACCCTAACCCTAACCCTAACACTCTAACCCTAGTTTTGGACCCTATATCCTAACCTAACCTAACCTAACCTAACCTAACCCTCTAACCCTTAACCTAACCTAACCCACCCTAACAATCTTGATCTAAGCCTATACCTGCTTTCGCACTAAACCTACCCATAGTAGCCCTGTGGTATTTACACCGAGTGGAGTTTGGTTTCGCTTAAACAATCTTGATCTAAGCCTATACCTGCTTTCGCACTAAACCTACCCATAGTAGCCCGGTGGTACTTACACCGAGTGGAGTTCGGTTTCGCTTAAACAATCTTGATCTAAGCCTATACCTGCTTTTGCACTAAACCTACCCACAGTAACTCTGAGGTATCTATACAGATTAGAGTTCGGTGTCGCTTAAACAATTTAGATCTAAGCTTATACCTGCTCTCGTCCTAGTAACCCTGTGGTTTACACACCTGGGGGGAGATATTCAAATCTTCAAGTTTTAGCCCCAAGTTCCGAGTAGGAACATGCTCCAAGGAGGGAGCAGTGGTATAGTCTGACATGCGTCGGCCCGTGCTTTCCTCAGTCTCCTCACTTTTCTGGACTAGTGCCAGGGAGGTGGGGAGCTGTTGTAATATCCTCAAAAACCTAACCCTTGATCTAAGCCTATACCTGCTTTCGCACTAAACCTACCCATAGTAGCCCTGTGGTATTTACACCGAGTAGGAGTTCGGTTTCGCTTGAACAATCTTGATCTAAGCCTATACCTGCTTTCGCACTAAACCTACCCACAGTAACTCTGTGGTATCTATACAGATTAGAGTTCGGTGTCGCTTAAACAATTTAGATCTAAGCTTATACCTGCTCTCGTCCTAGTAACCCTGTGGTTTACACACCTGGGGAGATATTCAAATCTTCAAGTTTTAGCCCCAAGTTCCGAGTAGGAACATGCTCCAAGGAGGGAGCAGTGGTATAGTCTGACATGCGTCGGCCCGTGCTTTCCTCAGTCTCCTCACTTTTCTGGACTAGTGCCAGGGAGGGGGGAGCTGTTGTAATATCCTCAAAAACCTAACCCTAACCCTAACCCATCCTAAACCTACCCATTCTAACCCTCTATCCTTGGACTGACCAGCCTCTAGCAGACCCCTAACCCTACCCATTCTAACCCTCTATCCTTGGACTGACCAGCCTCTAGCAGACCCCTAACCCTACCCAGAGTAACCCTGGACAAAACGGCCTCTGGTTTAATAGCACGAGGCTAAATAGCCCGCTCACTAACACCCCGGACGCTCAGATAATGGGTCTAATGAATAAATAAATAAATAAATAAATAACTATACATTACCACATCGATAAAAAGTCATCCTTGGCCTCATTGTGGCGTGGATGCCTGAAAAAAAGAAAAAAAGAAAGAGAAAAAAATCATGTAAGAAGTGGGGCTCTGTGGTGGGATCCTTCCTGGTCCCACACCATCGCAAAGCGGTCAGCGGAACGGATGGACAGTGCGTAACCATCTTCAGGCCCTTCGGGACCTGTTGATTGGAATTACAAAAATCCTAACCCTAACCCTACACCCTAGCAACCACCCACAAACACCTTAGCAAAAACACTTAAACACCTTAGAAACCACTTATAAACAACTTAGTAACCAACTGGGACACCCTGGCAACCACCAGGAACACCCTAGCAACCAACAAAACCACCTTAGAAACAGCGAAACTCCACCCCTAGCAACAGCGAAACTCCAACCCTAGCAACAGAGAAACTCCACCCCTAGCAACAGCGAAACTCCACCCCTAGCAACAGACAAACTCCACCCCTAGCAACAGACAAACTCCACCCCTAGCAACAGACAAACTCCACCCCCAGCAACAGACAAACTCCACCCCCAGCAACAGAGAAACCCACCCCCAGCAATAGAGAAACTCCACCCCCATCCTAGCCCTAGGATCGGTCATGACCGATCCATAGTTTTGGACCCTATATCCTAACCCCTAACCCTAACCCCTAACCCCTAACCCCTAACCCTAACCGTTGTAATATACTCAAAACCTAACCCTAACCCTGACCCCTACCCCCCTTTTTTTGGGGGGGGATGGGCTCGGTCAGGATTTCCGGTCTGCAAAATGGGATCTGAGCAGGTCGGGTACGGCCAAAAAAGGCCGAATCCTGAAAATGAGAAGCCGATTGGGGGTAGAGAGATGGCTAGTGGTTGGGATAGTGGACCTGGGTAAATCAGCCTCATCAAAAACATGCGCCGGCCGGTGCATTTTTGCGTCCTTCCTAACCTAAACTAGATGACCGGGAGAGGTCATCTGGGGGGAGGCGTTGTCTATTCAAAAGCCTAACCCTAGCCCTAACCCCCCTTTTTTTTGGGGGGGGATAGGCTCGGTCAGGATTTCCGGTCTGCAAAATGGGATCTGAGCAGGTCGGGTACGGCCAATGGCCGAATCCTGAAAATGAGAAGCCGATTAAGGGTGGAGAGATGGCTAGTGGTTGGGATAGTGGACCTGGGTAAATCAGCCTCATCAAAAACATGCGCCGGCCGGTGCATTTCTGCGTCCTTCCTAATCTAAACTAGATGACCGGGAGAGGTCATCTGGGGGGAGGCGTTGTCTTTCCAAAGCCTAACCCTAAACATGGGCCAACAAGACGTCCAAAAAAGCGTCACCCACAGGTGCGGGTAGTAATCAAACATGCGTAGGCCCGTGCACTTCCTCGGTCTCCCTATTCCAAACCTCCTTGAACAAATGTTTAAGCAGGGGGGAGTCGTTGTAATTTCCTCAAAACCTAACCCTAACCCTGTTGTAATATCCTCAAAAACCTAACCCTAAACCTACCCATTGATAATCCCTATGGCTACACCAACTCGAGACCTAAACCTACCTGTTGGTAACCCCTATGGCAACACCAACTCGAGAGCTAAACCCTACCCATTGGTAATCCCTATGGCTACACCCACTCAGGTCCTAAACCTACCCATTGATGAACCCTGTGGCTATAGCCAAGACCTAAACCTACCCGTTGGTAATCTCTATGAATGCACCCACTCGGGTCCTAAACCTACCCATTGGTAAACCCTGGGACTATACCCAGACCTAAACCTACCCATTGGTAATCCCTATGGCCACACCCACTTGGGTCCTAAACCTACCCATTGGTAAACCCAGTGGCTATACCCAAGACCTAAACCTACCCATTGGTAATCTCTATGGCTATACCCACTCGGGTCCTAAACCTACCCATTGATAAACCCTGTGGCTATACCCAAGATCTAAACTTACCCATAGATAATCTCTATGGCTATACCCACTCGGATCCTAAACCTACCCATTGGCTACACTAACTTTACCCTAGCACCCGCCACTCCAACCCTAGACCTTATTCCCCTCACTATCCTAACCCTAGCCGATTTAACCCGCCCCACTCAGAAACCAAAAAAATCATAAGAAAACCATCGAAATCAAATACCACCAAAATAATAGCACACTCAAACCAAGGAAAACCACCAAAAAGGTCTAAAATCGCACAAGAATATACTCTAATGCTCAGCAACCAATCAGAGGACAGAATTAGGGATAATAACCAATCCAATCAATTGGGACTATTCAAGACCAACCCAAACCTGTTTTAGGATTAACTCAAACCACAATCCTCTCCTAAATAGTTTAAAAATAAACTAAAACACACTAAAAAGAATCAACAACCAATCAGGAGTCAGATTTACTGATAGACACCAATCAGGATCAAGCAAGATCAATTAAGACGTTTTAGGGACATAAGACCCAAGGTCCAATGGAATGAGAATAATATCCACTTCCAAATCAATCTGAAATAGATAAGGACATAGAAAAACACCTTATGAAACTACCAACCAATCAGGAGACAGAACCACTAACATGATCCAATTAGAATTAATTAAGACCAATTAAGAACAATTGAGGTCTAACTAAACATATTCCATTTCTAAAAATGGTTTTAAAATGAGTTGAACAAGGAAATACACTTAATTGAGACAATTAACCAATTACAAGACAAAGTTAAAGGGCCTGAACCAATCAGAATCAATTAAAGACTAGGAAGACTAATTAAGACCAGTTTTGGCCCCTTTTCGACTAATTAGAAACTCTATTAACATATTTTTAGGGACGTTAGGACTTAAGCTAGAATATTTAGTCCAAAAAGATCTAAAAAAATAAATGTAAAAAAATATGTTTTTAATCACCGTTAATGTAACAATTAAACCGGAGAATATATACCACTAGGGGGAGATAGGAGTCCTTAAGGGTAGATGCTCCCAGCGGTCATCCTTGGTAAGGATGATGTCGGTTTGGTTCTTGCATTTACTCTAGGGGGGAAGGCTGGTAGAAGCTTGATGTATCGACAGGTGCATCCGCCAGCTTGAACCCCGACCTAGGCTCTTAAAAATCCGTCCATTTAATATGGTGGACGGGGGGTCCTAGGGATGCCCGCAGGGGCCTCTTTCGGCTTCCGGACTGGGTCCCAGGCTTCGAATAGGGAGGGCTAACGATAGTTTCGGGCTCTCCTCGAGTTATGGGACTGGTCATCAGGGAGGCTGGAGAGGCTCTGGGGGTTTCCGCGGTGGTCGTCTGGCGGCCTCCGGGTTGCTGATGGGTACCGGAGTAATCCGGGGCCCGTGGGTGACTGGGGGTCGGCGGATACACTGGGGTGCCTCCGAAGGGTTCCTCTGGTTCTTGGGCGGAATACCCGACCAACGGCAGGAAGGGCGGAGGGAATCGCTTCACTGCCGGGTTGGTGACCGTTTCCGGGGACCGGGGGACTCTGACAGGGTCCTTCTGGCTCTCTCCATGGGGGCCGGGGGACTCCGGGCAAAAATCAACCAATGATCATTGGGGTGCGGTTCCATGTGGCCGAGGACCTTTGATCCGGTTGATTTGGGCAAAGGACTCCCTTGGAGCCCCCGGTTATCCAGGGTCACTTGGGTGCCGGGGACTTTTGAGGGGGCCCGCTCTCTGGCTTAGCCGGGGAAGGCCCCAAACCAAAGTCAGACAGAGAAATCTGGAACCGGTTAGAGGTTCAACTGACTTGGGTAGGGAGTTCGGAGGGGTTCCTCGGTGGAAGGCCCCTGGCTGACCTCCGGGGGTCCCCAAACAGCTCTCGCTCTGGACGCAGAGTATACCCCAAGATGAGACCAATAGTCTGCAGACTCCTTCCGGGGGACCTGGGTAACCTAACGGTGTCAACAAAGGGTCTTTCTGGTGGAGTGGTAAGTATCCAGCCCCCCTGTACCTTCGGGCTTGCACACAGGGAAGGTGACCTAGGGCATACAGGTCTTAAATGGGTGCCCATTCTTTTATGGCAATTTAGGCCACCCACACAACAGCACATTGGTACTACAACACCTCTGACACACTGATACCAAAAGAGTTGTTTAGATAGGAGAACCAGAGCGTTAGACCACATCCAAAATCCTTTTAATCGAGATATTTAGAACCGGGGCGTTAAACGACTATTCAAAAGATAGGAGAATCAGAGCGTTAAACGACAATCCAAAGTCCTTTTTAATCGAGAGAACCGGAACGTTGGGCGACAATTCAAAGAAATCCTCAAATCATAATGCAGAATCCAACTACAATTGCCTTGAGATTCTTGCAACACTCGTTTAGTGATTGGCTATGAGACATTAGCCAGGGATTGATCACCCTGGCGGGCCGCCTCAGGGGAGAGTGTCTGGTTGTTGAAAGGCCGAAACACTTGAGGATCCTAAGGTACACCACTGACGAAATGTCTCGAATATTTCTCTCACAAAAAAAACTTTGAGGGAGTAAGGTCTCACTCCAAAATCCAATACGACGGATAGAACTAGGTCTAACAAAAATCCATAAAGATTTAAGGGGCTCCCGGACCGGAGTACCACTCACAGGTATGGGTAAGATCTAACAGACGTAGGCCCGTGCATCTCCTCGGTCCCTATTCCAAACCTTCTTGAAGCCTTAGTTTCAGTTAGGGGGGAACCGTTGTAATATACTCAAAACCTAACCCTAACCCCTAACCCTAACCCTCTAACCCTAACCCTCTAACCCTAACCCTAAGCCTATACCTGCTTTCACACTAAACCTACCCACAGTAACTCTGTGGTATCTATACAGATTAGAGTTCGGTGTCGCTTAAACAATTTAGATCTAAGCTTATACCTGCTCTCGTCCTAGTAACCCTGTGGTTTACACACCTGGGGAGATATTCAAATCTTCAAGTTTTAGCCCCAAGTTCCGAGTAGGAACATGCTCCAAGGAGGGAGCAGTGGTATAGTCTGACATGCGTCGGCCCGTGCTTTCCTCAGTCTCCTCACTTACCTGGACTAGTGCCAGGGAGGGGGGAGCTGTTGTAATATCCTCAAAAACCTAACCCTAACCCTCTATCCTTGGACTGACCAGCCTCTAGCAGAACCCTAACCCTACCCATTCTAACCCTCTATCCTTGGACTGACCAGCCTCTAGCAGACCCCTAACCCTACCCAGAGTAACCCTGGACAAAACGGCCTCTGGTTTAATAGCACGAGGCTAAATAGCCCGCTCACTAACACCCCGGACGCTCAGATAATGGGTCTAATGAATAAATAAATAAATAAATAAATAAATATACATTACCACATCGGTAAAAAGTCATCCTTGGCCTCATTGTGGCGTGGATGCCTGAAAAAAAGAAAGAGAAAAAAATCATGTAAGAAGTGGGGCTCTGTGGTGGGATCCTTCCTGGTCCCACACCATAGCAAAGCGGTCAGCGGAACGGATGGACAGTGCGTAACCGTCTTCAGGCCCTTCGGGACCTGTTGATTGGAATTACAAAAATCCTACCCCCGATACCACCCGTTGAACCCGAGCCCATCTACCTCATCAAGGAAATCTTGGACTCTCAGCGTCGGGGAGGTCAGTTAGAATACCTCATTGATTGGGAGGAATATGGTCCAGAAGAGAGAAGTTGGGTACCTCGTAATGATGTTCTTGACCCCAGTCTGCTCCTAGAATTCCATGCTCAGCATCCCGAGAAACCTGCACCACGACCCAGAGGCAGACCCCCACGACGTCGAGGTCCAAGGTCCGCTGGCGCGGACTCTGGAGGGGGGGGGTACTGTCAGGAGCCAATCAGATCCCTCACATATCACCACGCAAAGATCACTGTCCCCAGATTACTGATCACCTGCACCTGTTTCCACTCAGCACGCACTTCCCAGCCAGCACAAAAGCACCCGATTCACTCCCAGTCATTGTCAAGCCTCCAACAGGAACGACCCTTACCAGTCACCACTTGTCTCACTCTAAGCCATTCTTCAACAGCGGACGTACAGTATACTTACCAGAAAAGAAACTAACCTTGTTGTCCTTGTTCTGATGTTCCCAGGATCCGCTCCATGGTTATGTTCTCCGTTTCCTGGAATCCGCCACGAGTTCCGTTTCCCACTGAATGAGCTGCAAGAGAAAGTGAAAGTATCACTGAACTGGTGAGCTCATTGTTTAGTGCACTGCAAGGAATCTACTCACCTGGAATCCTTCCTGAATTACGCCTATCCACGAGCGATCTGAAAAGAGAGAAAAACTCAAGTTATTGATCTGTGCTACACGTCACCTTATTCTTTAAGAAGAGGATTCACTCACCTGGATGCATTCCTGCCACATATATCCTCGTCGAAATCACCATTGAACTTCCGAAACCCGGCATACTTTCCTTTGAGTTAAATAAAGATACATTTATGTTTATCACTTACCTCTGTCTCTGAGCCTGAATCCTGACACTCATGTACTGCGTAAGTAAAAATATACAACATTTTAAATTAAATGTTGTATAAATTAAAAGGTTAGGAATCATATTTGTTTCAAGAGTTTTTTATTGGGGGTGGGGGGGCTCCAACATGAATATTGCCTAGGGCCTCCAAATGTCTAGAACCGGCCCTTGCCTATGCCGAGTCCGAGTCAAGACCGAGTCTTTGCAGGGTACGCGCTCAGAAAAAGTGCATCATGTACAGAACGCCAATGAAACGTCTACCCGGCATAGCTTTAAAGCACGAGCAAATAATGAACTTTTGTGATTACGAATAAGTGCAATGTCCTTGAGCGTAACTCTACCGCGGCTTTAACGTGTGATATGAATGTACGTTGAGTGTATTGGGACTGAGGCGCCAGAACTGCAGCTGATATGCGCTGTAGCCTACCATATTTTAGTTTCCATTCTTATTGTGTTTCCACAACAATGTTAGCGAGTAAGTCTACTGAAATTGCCACCATAACAGTGGAGTGTGATGTGTTGGACGTAGGGCTACCACATTTTAAAATTACGATTAGAATTATTTGAAGTTAACATAATAAAATACGCAAACCTACACCAAAAAAATAGTTGAGGATAAATTCTTTAAAATTGGGCAATTCCAGCGTTATGGGCGTGACGTGCAGTCAAAACTTGAAATGTAAATGATCAGACAATGCATTTAATAATGAAACGTCTGTTTATATATCCATATCCCCTTAATAAAGGAGTCAAGACATTAGAAAAATATCAGTCTACACATGCGTTTTATATTTAATTTGAGCGAAATACACGTGACGTGACACAACAAATCTTTACCCAGATAGCAAACTGACAATGAATCAACGTGGAAACATGACATTGAAACAACGGTGATCTGACATTGTTTTGCTCATCGAATTAACGTTGAACCAACGTCAGACGCGTCTTTCTTTCAAAAATAACGGAAAAACAAACTTGAAAACCATGTTGTTTCAACGTTAAAGCAAACCAGTTTTCGATTTTCATTTAGCTTTGAAGAATGCCACGTCTGACGCTGGTTCAACGTTAATTCGATGAGTAAAACAATGCCAGATCAACATTGTTCCGATGTCATGAGAGACGTCGTTTCCACGTTGATTCAATGTCAGTTTGCTGTCTGGGTAACTTTTAGGTGGCAAAATATGTTTTAATAATTCTAAGAATTAGGCTACACTGCGCAAAACAAAAGTAGGCTAATAACCGGATGAAGAAGGGTCGGCCTCCACAGAACATAAAATATTATTTTTTATTTTATTTTTCGTGTTCGCATTTATGAGGAAAAAAACAATGTTACGGACTTGACAGTTCTCCGTCACGGACATGACCGCTCTGAAAGCGACTTCAGAAAGCACAAAGCCTTTCTTTAAAGTAAATTTCGTTTTTATTAATTTTATCTTAATTTTAGTTAATGTTTCATCAACCAATTGCCTGGATTTAATAAATAAGAAGTAAATATAGTTGAAAATAGATCATCATGACACGGAGTCGCTGGCGCGTGAACTGGACTCTCGTCTCATAAATGAACCGAAACTCAGCGTATAATGTACTTGCCTCACAGACTTGAGAAATATATAGAAAGCTTGATGTCTACTTTTAAACAGAATATTTAAAAACGAAAAACAGACTGTTATCTGCTTATATATTACCTAATCCGTATGAAATCTGTATTTCTCTCTGGCGCGTTACATTGAAGATTGCGAGTCAGCATCGTCAACTTCATCTTGACGCCGACACACTGGAAAACCTTGTTTATTAATAAACAATTAAAATCTCTCCTTGCTATATTTGACATATTTATAATCATTACTTTTGACGGTTCTTTGTGGCAGCTTTAAGATACTTTATTGGCAGCGCACCCTTGTTCCATGAACGCGTCACCACTGCATCAGCACCGAAAACATGATTTATTTATTTTTAAATCTAAAATAAAAAATCATGATAGGAACCGAATTGTAGGTTTGGTCTATCGTTACTGCCTTAACTAGTGATGGGGACGAGACCGCCAATGCCGAGTCCGAGTCAAGACCGAGTCTCTGAAGGTACAAGTCCGAGACGAGTCCGAGAAAGCAGAAATCGGTCTCGAGACCGGACTCGAGTACTACACCACTACTCAATGGCTGTCCGAATTCACTCACTCATTTTCATCCACTCCTTCAAGTGAACAGTATTAGTGGACTTAGGGGATAAGCCTAACTTAGTGAATGATTGTTTAGGGGGCAATTTCGGATTCAACCTATGTTCTCAAGCAGTGAAAAACAGAAACCAAGTACAAATGTAAAATGTAACAAGTACTAGACTCAATCTCTGTCTGTCTGTCTGTCTGTCTGTCTGTCTGTCTATCTATCTATCTATCTATCTATCTATCTCTATTCATCTCATTAAAGCTTTTCACAATAAATGTTACATTTCCATTAATAAATATTCATGTGACAACATATATTATCTGATAAATAGACATTTTAATATCTAAAATCACACTGTTTCATAATAACTCATTCATTTATACACTGTATGATTCTAAGTGTATGATTCTGGTTTCCTGCTCAACTGAGCCCTCTGGTGGACAGCACAGTGTATGATTATACAATGTATGATTCCGGTTATGTTCCCTTATCCCTGTCTAGCACCAAAATAATCCCTGCTCAACTGAGCCCTCTGGTGGACAACCCTATTTCTGCAATACATAAATAAACAGAGCTGCCATCTTCTGGACAACAGTTGAAATTATTGTGTTTCAACCTGCTATGATTTCACAATGTTAACAGAAAAGCACATTACGAATGATGCTTTAGGTAGACTGTTCTGTGACCTTTGACCTGAAAATGTAACAAGTACCAGATTCAATCTCGTGTGGGTGTCGTGATATGCCTGGGAGGGCGATGTGTTTGGGACTGAGTACTTGGGCGACGGTGGGGGTGTTGTGACGACTCAGTCCTCCTTTCCTTTTCCCATTTCTTTCCGGGCCGTATGTTACCGCTACCGTGTGTGAGGCCCTCACAATGCTGCTGTAGGACAGGCAGTTCTCATCCATCCTTCCCCGGGTCACGAAGGTGCTGTAGGTCTGCATAATTTTGGTAGTAGCCCTCCATTCCAGAAAGGCAAACAGCCTTGCTGTGAGTATGCAAAATTTCAAGTAGGGGTGACAAATTTGAAACTGTTGTCGTGTGTCCACACGGACTTGTGCAGCCAACACAAAGACAAAAAAAATCAAGACAAAATAAACATTATGCACACTAAGCTACAGTATTACAAAGAGACGGTTTAACAGAGGCTTTCTCCACATGCTCTCTCCACTGATGAACTTGTGGAGCGCCCTCTTCTAAGCTGCGCCAGAGAAGTCAATCTTGTAGCACACCTCTGCTTGGACTGTCCACTCTACTCGGCATCATCCAGTAGGCTGGAACATCAGTGACTGTCTTGGTGCCCCGTATCTGCACTGCTACTTCAATTTTAAACAGGAGGGCCCCAACATGTGTTCAAGACTCTGCTATGCCAGCCATGCATGTGCAGACTCCACTTGCCCACTGGTAATGAGGATCACCCACGGCTTGAGTGGAGGTTCATTGAGGCGTTGAGAGTGCAAAACCTAAGACGTTTCCCTTTAAATTAAATTCGTTATGCTTTTTGGCTAAGAGGATTGCATTATGAAGTACCGTGCAGTTCAGCCGTTCAAATTTGCCGGGGTCGCGACAAGCGCCTCTCACTGACCTCCTTGCGTCCGCTTCAGATGGATTCAGTCAGCCAGCTCTGAACGAAAACGTGTTTTGGAAACGCGTTGAGATAGGCTAGTGCTTTTTGTCCCTCTCTGCTATTATAGTTTTTCAATATGGTGGAACAACACGGAGGCCTCCATGGACTTACCCGTACCATGTAAATAGAGATAAGAAATTCTTCGCTTACGAGGATAAGTCAGAACATTGGCAGAGCTAATTTTACACCAATGAGAACATATTTATTGATTGACATATGACATTGATTTTTGCAAAAAAAAAAAAAAAAAGCAATAATAAAATTAATGATATGATTTCAGATTATAATCTAGATGTGCTGTGTTAGACAGAAACCTGGCTAAAACCAAACGATTACATTACTTTAAATGAGTCAACCCCACAAGATTACTGTTATAAACATGAACCTCGTCTAAAACGCAAAGGGGGAGGAGTTGCTGTAATTTATAGTAATATTTTCAAAACCACTAAGAAATCTAGTTGTAAATATACTTCTTTTGAAGTGTTGGTGCTTAATGTAAAAATATATAGTGTAAACGATAAATCACGTTTGAGATTTCTGCTGGCTACTGTATACAGGCCACCAGGGCACCATAAAGATTTTATCAAAGAATTTGCGGACTTTCTATCAGAATTAGTATTGGCTAATGATAAAGTACTAATTGTTGGTGGTTTTAATATACATGTAGATAATGAAAAAGATGCATTGGGATTGGCACTTAAAGACATTGTAAACTCAATTGGAGTTAGACAACAAGTGTCAGGACCCACTCATTGTCGTAATCATACTCTAGATCTAATATTATCACATGGAATAGATGTTGATGCCGTTGAAATTCTGCAGCAGAGCGATGACATCTCAGACCATTATCTAGTCTCATGTAAATTACATTTAGCCAAGGCTGCAAAGCCGACTCCGTGTTATAAATATGTTAGACCTATAACTTCTGCCACTAAAGATTGCTTTATCAATAATCTTCCTAATCAGTTTCATCATCTCAGCATCCTGGATAGCTTAGAAGAACTTGATATTGCGACAAACTTTTAACTCTCTCTTTTCCAGCACTTTAGACACAGTTGCTCCGTTGCGCTTAAAGAAGATTAAAGAAAATAGTCCAACGCCGTGGTACAACGAGCACACTCAGGCCCTTAAGAGAGCAGCCAGAAAAATGGAGCGCAACTGGAAGAAAACAAAACTAGAGGTATTTCGGATTTCATGGAAGGAGAGCTCAATTGCTTACAGAGAGGCTTTAAAAGCTGCTAGATCTGCTTATTTTTCAACCCTATTAGAAGAAAATAAACAATCCTAGCTATTTATTTGAAAAAGTGGCTGAATTAACAAAAAAGAAAGCTTCAAGAACAGGAGTTTCCAAGCAACACAGCAGTAATGACTTTATGAACTTCTTCACTTATAAGATCGATAATATCAGGGAGAAAAGTATAACTATGCAACCGTCTACTACAGTATCGCATCCAGGAGTGCATTGTAGTCTCCCTGAGGAAAAATTTGATTCATTTGTTGCTTTAGGAGAGGAAGAATTTTGCTAATTCGTTAATTCATCTAAATCGACAACTTGTATGTTAGACCCTATACCGACTAAGCTATTGAAAGAGATGCTTCCAGAGATCATAGATCCTCTTCTTAATATTAATTCGTCTTTGTCTCTAGGATACGTACCAAAAATCTTTAAGCTTACTATGATAAAACTGCTTGTTAAAAAACTGCAACTTGATCCTACAGAATTAGTCAATTACAGGCCGATCTCAAATCTGCCTTTTCTGTCAAAGATATTAGAAAAAGCAGTATCCTCACAACTGTGTTCCTTTCTTGAAAGAAATGATATCTGTGAGGATTTTCAGTCAGCATTTAGACCGCACCATAGCACTGAGACAGCTCTCATTAGAGTTACAAATGATTTGCTCTTATCATCCGATCGTGGTTTTATCTCTCTATTAGTGTTACTTGATCTTAGTGCTGCATTTGACAAAATTGACCACAACATTCTTTTAAATAGACTAGAAAACTATGTTGGCATTAGTGGAATTGCACTAGCATGGTTTAAATCATACTTATCTGACCGTTATCAGTTTGTAGCAGTAAATGAAGAGATGTCTTATCGATCACAAGTACAGTATGGCGTACCACAAGGCTCAGTACTAAGACCGCTGGTGTTCACGCTGTACATGCTACACACACACACACACACACACACACACACACACACACACACACACACTGTACTTGCTACCATTAGGAGATATCATTAGGAAACATGGAATTAGCTTTCACTGTTATGCCGATGATACTCAGCTGTATATTTCTTCACGCCCTGACGAAACTTACCAATTCACAAAATTAACGGAATGCATAGCTGATATATAAAATTGGATGACTAGTAATTTCCTACAACAAAATTTCCTACTACTCTCTGAAAAAACAGATTCTAATTATTGGACAAAAAACTTCCACACGTAATAACCTAGAATACTGTCTAACACTTGATGGCTGCTCTGTTAAGTCTTTGTCGTCGGTTAGGAACCTGGGTGTGCTCTTTGATACTAATCTTTCATTTGAAAGTCACGTGTCTAGTATCTGTAAAACCGCATTTTTACATCTTAAAAATATATCTAAATTACGCCATATGCTCTCATTGACATGAGGAACAATTAGTTCATACGTTCATGACCTCAAGGTTAGATTATTGTAATGCTCTACTGGGTGATTGCCCTGCACGCTTAATAAATAAACTACAGCTGGTCCAAAACGCAGCAGCTCGAGTTCTTACCAGAACCAGGAAGTATGATCATATTAGCCCGGTTCTGTCAACACTGCATTGGCTGCCTATTAAACATTGTATAAATTGTAAAATATTGCTGATTACTTACAAAGCACTAAATGGTTTAGCTCCGAAGTGCTTGAGCGAGCTCTTAACGCATTATAGTCCTTCACGTCTATTGAAATTTCAAAATTCCGGCCAGTTAATAATACCTAGAATATCAAAATCGACTGCTGGCGGTAGATCCTTTTCCTATTTAGCACCAAAACTCTGGAACAGTCTTCCTACCATTGTCCGGGAAGCGGATACACTCTGTCAGTTCAAAGCTAGACTAAAAACACATCTCTTTGACCTAGCATACACATAATATATTATCGAATTCTATAATTAAATGTTAGGCTGCATAGATTAGGTCAGCCGGAACTGGGAACACTTCCCTTCAATCCTGATGTACTCGTTGCATCATAATGGCGTCGACACTAATTTAAGTGTCTTTGTTTATCCCGAGGTTTTCCTGCAGCCTGCCGGATCCAGATCTGACTAGGAGCTTCGCCTGGACACACACACACACACACACTCCAGATCTGATGAAGGACCTGTGCCTGGAAAGACACACACACACACACACTTCCAGATCTGACTAGGAGCTTTGCCTGGACCCGAAGACAATGCAGAGCTGAAGTCCACTAGTCTCTCCCTATGGAGGATCCTTTACCACTCTACAGATCAAGTGTTGTGGGGAATTCCGTTTGTGTACTTAACCAGAAGTGATAAAATAAAATAAAATTCTGTATCAAATTCATAGGCAAGACTAGTTTGTTTAGGCATGATTTGTAGGGAATTACAAACCTGCGCACATATATTCAAACGCACATAACTCTAGAATCAGCTCTTAATGCGCATGTGAACGCATCAGCGTTTCTCACAGGTTCAGTTTAAAGTCTGTTCAGAGAGAACGGTGTCGTCTTAGAATTAGCTAATTTAATAACAAATGATCATTTCAACGTAAGTGAATCAATCAAAACTAACTTTAGCTGGAAAATAACATTATTCAAGAACCGCTTTAAAGCCAAAACAATCTGTTACCTTAAATTACATGTTATCTCTGTAAAGCTGCTTTGAAACAATCTTCATTGTTAAAAGCGCTACATAAATGAAGATGACTTGACTTGACAATATGATTTTCTGCAAAGCTGCTTTGAAACAATGCATATGTTATACTAATAGGTATTACTTGCTAAAAACTATTCTGAGGAGCTCACACACCAGGGAGAGTGTGAGGTCTGTTTACACAAGAAAAAAAATCTAAGGGAAAATTCAGTGATGAACATTTTAATTTGAATGGTTAATGGAACTGTTCAGACCAACACAAACATTCACATGCCATCAGAATGATAGAATTGTTTTAAGGAGAGGAGCTGTAATAAATTTCCAAATCACACTGCAAAAAAAATGGCCAACCAATAAGATGAGTGCCTTTGATCACATGCTGCTGTCAAATAGAGGAACAGCACTACCTGGTGGTGCTCACAAATATTTATGTTAATGTATGACTATTTTGCTAAGTGCCAGTGAATAGCAACGGGAGAAAGCGGAGTTCATGTCTTCTTGATGTTCTTTACACATCTACTGACCGGAACTGAACTGACTTCAGATTAACAACGACACTATTGTCTTTTAGAGCTGCTTTACAACAGAATGGATCTATTTGCATCATTTTCCTGTTATCCCAGTAAAGTCGTTTTAAAACAAGCTGTAGTGTATAAAGCGTTGAATGAATAAAGGTTACTTGACTTCTTGTCTATATTTTGTGACGTTCGAAAAGCTTCATAGCGAATACAGCGAGGTCACGTGTTTTTGTTGACCTCTGATTGGTTTGCACCTGTGTGTAGCGCTGAGCACTTGTGATCTGATCACAGACGTGCAACTAATTACAGGTGGAAAACGGTGACTTTGTCAAGTCTAATGTATTTATATAGTGCTTTACACACTGCACTTCGTTTCAAAGCAGCTTTAAAGAAAGACATACTGTTATGTGTATAATACCTTAACATCGAGCAGTTTAATCACGAAGAACTAGAATGTCACCCCATAACGCTTTAATCCCACAGCCAGAGGCGGCGGTGGCAACTTCTCCTCTGGCTAAACAATTTAAACAATGTCAACATAAACATGAGCAAGTGTCTCTGATTGGCTGAAGTGTGGTGTAGATTATTCTTGGGAGACACGGCAGCAGTTCAGTCTTTGTGAGGAACTCAAACGTGGAAGACAGGAAGGTGCCGTCAATAATAGAGGATTTACAATGGCCACTGTGTTCTGCGGCACAGAATGTTGGGAATGGGAATTTTGCCTGTGCGAAGCTGGATGAAGGAAAGTGAGAAGGAGGGAAAATTCCTTGACTTAATGTATAGAGTGTGACAAGTGTTAGCGGTTCTGGCTGACAGCATAACTATGATTGAGGAATGAACTATGATTACAGTTAAACTTACAAGTGTGTGTGAGTACCGAACAGTCCTAGGAAGTCTATTCCAGAGTTTAGCTCGTAGTTTAGCAATGTGACGGACAGATCGCCATCAAACATAGAAAATCGGTAGAAATACAGCAAAACCACATCCCTGAAGACGGTCTGGATCGTGATATTTCAATTCTTCAGATCATGCACGTTTGCCAGATGATGAGGTTTACAGACACGACACCAATCCAACAAACCGAACCTTTTATTAGGAGGTTCTTATTTCAGTATAAATCATACTACACATTTCCTTTAGAAAATCGTTATGTACACTACAGTGCTGACAAATCAAACAAACCAAAGAAACCCTTGATATAAATAAGCTCTATGGAAAAGCCTGTAGAGTCTTTAAAACAATTGTCATCTTACAAAAAATATATATGTTCATGTCAGCTCTAATACGACTAAAGCCTACAACTGAAAATATATTATTCAAGGACCTGTTTGGATTTGAAGAATTTTCTCAGTGCAGCCGAGTCGAAGTGCTTGGATATTTCACAGTTACGGACAGGCACTGAGGAGCGAGTTACGAGCTACATTTGCCATATTGACAACCAGTAACAGGAGTGGGGGGAGGGGGCGGAGCCGACCAGCTGAGTGACAGTCCAGAGAGAGAGAGAGAGAGAGAGAGAGAGAGACAGAGATAAAGAGAGAAACAGAGAGAGAGAGATACAGAGAGAGAGAGAGAGAGAGACAGACAGAGAGAGAGACAGACAGAGAGAGAGAGAGAGACAGAGAGACAGAGATAAAGAAAGAGAGATAGAGAGAGAAACAGAGAGAGAGCGTGTGAGAGAAAGAGAGACAGACAGAGAGAGAGAGAGAGAGACAGAGATAAAGAAAGAGAGAAACAGAGAGAGAGAGAGAGAGATACAGAGAGAAACAGAGAGAGAAACAGAGAGAGAGAGAGTGAGAGAGAGAGAGACAGACAGAGAGAGACAGACAGAGATAAAGAAAGAGAGATACAGAGAGAAACAGAGAGAGAGACAGAGAGAGAGAGAGAGAGAGAGAGAGAGAGAGACAGAAGTTCAGCAGTTGACTGTCTAAAAGAAGTCTTGGAAACGTGCCACCGTTTCTTTCTCTGCTCTTGTCAGATTGATTAAAAAGAAAGTAACACCGACAGTAGAAATAAACGTGATTAAATGAAGCGCCGTTTAAAAACCGTTCTGTACAAATCAGTATAAAAAGTCTTTGTGTGTTTCATGCGGGTGTGGCCTGACGGCCTTCGGGTGCAGAGAGTCTTGGGGGCGGGCCGTTCTCAGAGGGGGCGTGGTCAGGGGCGGAGGCGACCAGAGTGACAGTCCAGAGCTCAGTTTGGGGCCGGGTTTGGTTATTAGTGTGGAGTGTGCGTGTTTGGCTGTGTTCGCAGAGTGTGTGGGTTTGGTTGTGTTACTAGTTTGTGTTGGTTTGGTTGTGTTACTAGTTTGTGTGTGTTTGGTTGTGTTGGTACTTTGTGTGTGTTTGGTTGTGTTGGTACTTTGTGTGTGTTTGGTTGTGTTGGTAGTCTGTGTGTGTTTGGTTGTGTTGGCAGAATGGCTGGGTTTAGTAGGTGTTGAGGGTGTGTGTCCCGGTTTGGGGACAGAGGAAGAATGGAAATATCTGGATGCCGAGGGGGGTGTGTGTTTGGTTGGTGCCGGCGTGTGTGTGTGTTTGGTTGGCGCCGAGGGGGGTGTGTGTTTGGTTGGTGCCGGCATGTGTGTGTGTTTGGTTGGTGCCGAGGGTGGGGGGTGTTTGGGTGGGGCCGAGGGTGGGGGGTGTTTGGGTGGTGCCGGCGTGTGTGTGTGTTTGGGTGTGTGCGCACTGGCCGTGGAGTTGCGTGACGTGTGTGAGGGAGCGCTGGGACATTCGGACAAGTTGAGCACTTTGGGGCGCCCGTCAGATGAGGAGACGAGAGGCGGAGTCAAGCTGGGGCTTCTGGGAAGGGCTTTGGGCTTCTCAGCCTGTAGCTCCTCCCTCTCCATCTTCATGGGTGCTATACATGGCGAGTCTAGCGCAGGTCTGCAGTCATGGGTCGTGTTCGCAGCTCTGATGCTCTCGTCACTCGGCTCCTGCTTGATGAGCTGCTTCAGCTCTTCCTCCTCGTGAGCCTCCTCTTCCTCGGGCTCCTGATGATACTGTCTCAAGCGTACATGCCAGGCCAGGCTGCACACGGCCGACACACTCTTGAACTGGTGAACCACGTTGCGAGGAATAAAGTAGATGTCGTTATCGTAGAGCTGGATACGAGCGTAGCGGATTCCCTCTCGCCTCAACTGATTGAGTTTAGCATCATCGACCCACTGCACACACTGCAGAGAGAGAAAACATCAGGACACACTCATTAGACTTCATTGGAAACTCCTCTGCTTTGACACACACCCCCCAAATATGCCCCGCGTAAAAGTACAACAACACACATCGTTCCAGGATATCCCTATGGGCATCATACTATCTGTAGCTGAAAAAACAGAAGATTGAAACGCTTTAATTTATTAAATGTTGTCTTTTGTTGGACAAGAGGTTCATAAATGCTTCTCATGTTTGGAAAGATGTTTGACGCGTATTGCTTTTTCAAATGCATGTTGAGAGTGAGCAGCATTTACTGAGCCGTGCTTCACTGACAAGCTGCGCATAACTAATAATCACAGCATTTGTGATTTCAAAATCATGATAAGCCAAATCTGTTTAAGTGCGATTTCATGTTAATTGTGATAAATCATGCAGCCCTAATATTAATATTGCCAAAGTAATATTACAGCAACCGCAGACGTGTTATGTTTGGCATTTTAGCTCTCTTAAACTGTTGCCATGTCCATTGATGGACCGCTGCAGGTCGAGATCTTTTGGTCTGTTTTTTTCTAACAAGATCTGGCAACACGAACGAGTAAGAACGGCTTGTAAAGGCCCAGATTTACTCTCCACAAAGTTCTTTTTTGTTATTCCCTTGGGGGTAAAGAGAAGTCTGAAATACCCTTGCAGCGATTTACTATTAGCGAACATCCCTACAAAATCACATTTAGATTAAAGGAATAATTCACCCATCCATCTTAAAAGTAATCCATACGACTCCAGAGGGTTAATAAATGCCTTCTGAAGTGAAGCCATGGGTTTTTATGGGAAAAATATAAATATTTAAAACTTTATAAACTATAATCACTGGCACGTTCACAAGAGAGTCACGTGGTTTTCGCGAGAGCCGTCTATTCTCACCTAATCTTACGCTACGTCACACGTTTGGTTAGAGGTCAGCCTTGTGCCGGAACTCTTTTTTTTTGTACTTCTATGCATTTATAAAAAATTTTGTTCATTTTGTAGATTTCAATTATGAAAGAACAATACTGCGTGGTAATGTGATACTATATCGTGATACTTCAGCTAGTATAGTATCGTACTATGTTTATAGTATCGTGATACTTCAGCTAGTATAGTATCGTAAGATGTTTATAGTATCGTGATACTTCAGCTAGTATAGTATCGTACGATGTTTAAAGTATCGTGATACTTCAGCTGGTATAGTATCGTAAGATGTTTATAGTATCGTGATACTTCAGCTAGTATAGTATCGTACGATGTTTATAGTATCGTGATACTTCAGCTGGTATAGTATCGTACGATGTTTATAGTATCGTGATACTTCAGCTACTATAGTATCGTAAGATGTTTATAGTATCGTGATACTTCAGCTAGTATAGTATCGTACGATGTTTAAAGTATCGTGATACTTCAGCTGGTATAGTATCGTACGATGTTTAAAGTATCGTGATACTTCAGCTGGTATAGTATCGTACGATGTTTATAGTATCGTGATACTTCAGCTAGTATAGTATCGTAAGATGTTTATAGTATCGTGATACTTCAGCTAGTATAGTATCGTACGATGTTTAAAGTATCGTGATACTTCAGCTAGTATAGTATCGTAAGATGTTTATAGTATCGTGATACTTCAGCTAGTATAGTATCGTACGATGTTTATAGTATCGTGATACTTCAGCTAGTATAGTATCGTAAGATGTTTATAGTATCGTGATACTTCAGCTAGTATAGTATCGTACGATGTTTAAAGTATCGTGATACTTCAGCTGGTATAGTATCGTACGATGTTTATAGTATCGTGATACTTCAGCTGGTATAGTATCGTACGATGTTTATAGTATCGTGATACTTCAGCTAGTATAGTATCGTACTATGTTTATAGTATCGTGATACTTCAGCTAGTATAGTATCGTAAGATGTTTATACTATCGTGATACTTCAGCTAGTATAGTATCGTACGATGTTTAAAGTATCGTGATACTTCAGCTGGTATAGTATCGTACGATGTTTAAAGTATCGTGATACTTCAGCTGGTATAGTATCGTACGATGTTTATAGTATCGTGATACTTCAGCTACTATAGTATCGTATGATGTTTATGGTATCGTGAAACTGCAGCTAGTATAGTATCGTAAGATGTTTATGGTTTCGTGACAAGTCTAGAAGGAAGTACAACACATCACAGTCAAACATTCAAGACCAAACCTCTTTCACCAACACCAGTGCTGTTCTGTGGCTGCGAGCAGATCATGTGACAAGCGCAGGCAAGGGTTTCACAGAGGAAGTTGATACCCAGCACAGGAAGTGACCTCACCTGAGACAGGGGCGGCTCGTACAGGTCCAGTTGCAGCCGCTGAACCACATCAGGGAAATCAGCCGCGTGGAAACAGATCACGTCTTTGGTGATGCGTGGAGGCTCAGGACTGCAACACAACATGCACACACACATACACACACGTGAGCTGCTGATATCAGTGATTTCACTGTGTGTGTGTGTGTGTGTGTGTGAATTTGTGTGTGTGAGTGAGTGAGTGAGTGATCGAATGAGAGAGTGAGTGTGTGTGTGTGTGCGCTCACCTTTCCCCACAGCGCACCGCTTTCAGCACCCCCACAGCTGCAGTGGTCTGGCGCTCGAACCCTTGGCCGATGTGATCAGCGTGAGCTCGGGTTCGGTCCTCAAACAGCATCTCTCGCGGCTCACTCGCTCGAGGAAGATACTGCAGATTCTTTATTTCATTGGTTGACCTGTAAAAAAGATTCATTATTATTATTTTAAGCATCATTACATAACAAATGACACAAAAACAGACACAGTCATTGATAAGGTCACTGACATATAGTGAGTGTGTGTGTGTGTGTGTCTGTTGAGCACTGATGTTATTGATCTGACTGAACTGTTGATGCTGTGTTCATGATGATGATGTTGATGAAGTTCTGAAATTATATCAGGAAGGTTCTGAAGGTTCACATGCACACACACGCATACATACGGGTGCAGCTGCGTTACCGTTTCCGTTTGAAGGGAGACTTGGGCATGTCCGTGACGGGGATCATCTGCTCTCCGGGCCGAACCCACATGATGGGGCCGTCGTCACTGTCAGTCGGGCTCTTCAGCTTTAGACTGGAGAACGTCCCCCATGGCAGCGTGCGCTACACACACACACACAAAATCAACCTCACAAAACACAGATCAATACGCTGCTGTCAAAAGAAAAGTGTGTGAGAGAGAGCAAGGAAACACACCTGCAGGAAAGGCGAGTCCTCCAGCATGCTGAGGAACTCTGGGAAATAATCTCCCACCTCCTCGTCCACAGCTCCCACCAGACTGATCTGCCTCATGGCTCCGGCTCGATACGTGCCATGGGAGTAACTCCTCCTCACCTGAACACACACCACACACTGTCATCTGTCATGGTTTCTATGTTAATTTTCATAATAAGTCCATAAAAAATATCCAAAGCACCATTAAGTATAATTGAGCAAATGAAACGCAGCAGCTGTGAACACACAGCAGAATTACAATTGGTATGAAATGTTTTGACATAATTATTGTGTTCTCTTGAATGAATAATGAATAGCCACTGAAGAGCTGCTTAAGGTCATATGACCAGGGGAATGTGAAGTGAGCAGTGCATTATGGGATTGATGACATCACTACAGGCATGTCCAGGCTGCTAATGCCTACAGGACTGACTCATCTGTGCTTGAACAAATACTGCTCTCTGTGTGTGTGTGTGCACAACCGTTTTATGGAGGTCACGTTTCTATTAATGCTACAAACAGAGGAGCAGATGCTGTTTCTAATGAGATGATTCTCAAACATCAGATCTCATGGGCCTGTCTGCGTGTTTGTGTTGTGTCTGTGATATCACATCTACATCTATGTTTCAGATGAAGCGTGACAAACAATCTAACACAATAGCGGTTCCCATCCACCTATTTTTATATGCATTAGGGGTTATTGCACAAAAAGCGTAACTGATCTCGTGGATCACCCTAACCCATAACCGACCTTGTGGATCGCCCCAACGCATAACCGACCGATCTCGTGGATCGCCCCAACCCATAACCGACCGATCTCGTGGATCGCCCCAACCCATAACCGACCGATCTCGTGGATCGCCCCAACCCATAACCGACCGATCTCGTGGATCGCCCCAACCCCTAACCGACCGATCTCGTGGATCGCCCCAACCCCTAACCGACCGATCTCGTGGATCGCCCCAACCCATAACCGACCGATCTCGTGGATCGCCCCAACCCATAACCGACCGATCTCGTGGATCGCCCCAACCCCTAACCGACCGATCTCGTGGATCGCCCCAACCCCTAACCGACCGATCTCGTGGATCGCCCCAACCCCTAACCGACCGATCTAGTGGATCGCCCCAACCCATAACCGACCGGTCTCGTGGATCGCCCCAACCCATAACCGACCGTTCTCGTGGATCGCCCCAACCTATAACCGACCGATCTCGTGGATCGCCCCAACCCATAACCGACCGATCTCGTGGATCGCCCCAACCCATAACCGACCGATCTCGTGGATCGCCCCCACCCCTAACCGACCGATCTCGTGGATCGCCCCAACCCATAACCGACCGATCTCGTGGATCGCCCCAACCCATAACCGACCGATCTCGTGGATCGCCCCAACCTATAACCGACCAATCTCGTGGATCGCCCTAACCCATAACCGACCGATCTCGTGGATCGCCCCAACCCATAACCGACCGATCTCGTGGATCGCCCCAACCCATAAACGACCGATCTCGTGGATCGCCCCAACCCATAACCGACCAATCTCGTGGATCGCCCCAACCCATAACCGACCGATCTCGTGGATCGCCCCAACCCATAACCGACCGATCTCGTGGATCGCCCTAACCCATAACCGACCGATCTCGTTGATCGCCCTGAAAGGCTCCAATTCAGAGCGGCAAAGCGATCATCCCGTGTGCAGAATGATGCAATCGAAGCAACGCGGAGTCACAGCGTGTAGCGATTCGCATTGAAAAGTTCAAAGCACAAAGCGAAGAGATATTTGATGCTTAATGTATTATATCTGTGACAGTTTATTGAGCCTTTTCTTTTAACAGTTTTAAATTTCAGTTACAGTGCGCATGAAGAACAATTCATAGTGCTCTCTCCTCCAGTGCTCTCATCTAACAGACACCCGGGAGAAGGGAATATGATTTGCGCAGAGAAAGCGCAGTAAACTTCAGCAAGATAAAGTCATTTTATGCAAACCATAGACCTTTATCTACAAATAAAGTATAATAGTGGGAACATTGAACTTGAAGAGAGAGTCATGGTGTTCCTGTCGTAACCGAACGCGACGCGCTGTTTGATGCTGAATGGAGAATGACTGAGGAGAGATGAGTTTCCATTAAATTTAACTTAACGACTTAAATATTCATTTTTACCTTACATTATGCTATCGAATGACTTTAGAATTATTGGAATATAATGCACGAAAACTTTATGGTGCTTTACAATGGTTTTCTAATGAGTTTGGTGCGGGGGCGTGGCGGGATGGGTTTGGTGCGGCGTGGCGGGATGGGTTATGTGCGGCGTGGCGGGATGGTTTGGTGCTGCGGCGTGGCGGGAGGCGTGGCGGGATGGGTTTGGTGCGGCGGCGTGGCGGGATGGGTTTGGTGCGCCGTGGTGGGATGGTTTGGGGCGGCGGCGTTGCGGGATGGGTTTGGTGCGGCAGCGTGGCGGGATGGGTTTGGTGCAGCGTGGCGGGATGGGTTTGGTGCGGCGTGGCGGGATGGGTTTGGTGCGGCATGGCGGGATGGGTTTGGTGCGGCATGGCGGGATGGGTTTGGTGCGGCGTGGCGTGATGGGTTTGGTGCTGCGGCGTGGCGGGAGGCGTGGCGGGATGGGTTTGGTGCGGCGGCGTGGCGGGATGGGTTTGGTGCGCCGTGGCGGGATGGTTTGGGGCGGCGGCGTTGCGGGATGGGTTTGGTGCGGCAGCGTGGCGGGATGGGTTTGGTGCGGCGTGGCGGGATGGGTTTGGTGCGGCGTGGCGGGATGGGTTTGGTGCGGCATGGCGGGATGGGTTTGGTGCGGCATGGCGGGATGGGTTTGGTGCGGCGTGGCGTGATGGGTTTGGTGCGGCGTGGCGTGATGGGTTTGGTGCGGCATGGCGGGATGGGTTTGGTGCGGCATGGCGGGATGGGTTTGGTGCGGCATGGCGGGATGGGTTTGGTGCGGCGTGGCGTGATGGGTTTGGTGCTGCGGCGTGGCGGGAGGCGTGGCGGGATGGGTTTGGTGCGGCGTGGCGTGATGGGTTTGGTGCGGCGTGATGGGTTTGGTGCTGCGGCGTGGCGGGATGGGTTTGGTGCGGCGGCGTGGCGTGATGGGTTTGGTGCGCCGTGGTGGGATGGGTTTGGTGCGGCGTGATGGGTTTGGTGCTGCGGCGTGGCGGGATGGGTTTGGTGCGGCGGCGTGGCGTGATGGGTTTGGTGCGCCGTGGTGGGATGGGTTTGGTGCGGTGTGGCGGGATGGGTTTGGTGCGGCGGCGTGTCGGGATGGTGCGGCGTGGCGATATGGGTTTGGTGCGGCGGCGTAGCGGGATGGTTTGGTGCGGCAACCTGGCGGGATGGGTTTGGTGCGGCGGCGTGGCGGGATGGGTTCGGTGCGGCGTGGCGGGATGGGTTTGGTGCGGCGTGGCGGGTTTGGTGCAGCGTGGTGGGATGGGTTTGGTGCAGCGTGGCGGGATGGGTTTGGTGCGGCGTGGCGGGATGGGTTTGGTGCGGCATGGCGGGATGGGTTTGGTGCGGCTTGGCGGGATGGGTTTGGTGCGGCGGCGTGACGGGATGGGTTTGGTGCGGCGTGGCGGGATGGTTTGGTGCGGCGGCGTTGCGGGATGGGTTTGGTGCGGCAGCGTGGCGGGATGGGTTTGGTGCGGCGTGGCGGGATGGGTTTGGTGCGGCAGGATGGGTTTGGTGCTGCGGCGTGGCGGGATGGGTTTGGTGCGGCGGCGTGGAGGGATGGGTTTGGTGCGGCGGCGTGGAGGGATGGTGCAGCGTGGCGGGATGGGTTTGGTGCGGTGTGGCGGGATGGGTTTGGTGCGGCGGCGTGGCGGGATGGTGCGGAGTGGCGGGATGGGTTTGGTGCGGCGGCGTGGCGGGATGGGTTTGGTGCGGCGGCGTGGAGGGATGGGTTTGGTGCGGTGTGGCGGGATGGGTTTGGTGCGGCGGCGTGGAGGGATGGGTTTGGTGGGGCGGCGTGGAGGGATGGTGCGGCGGTGTGGAGGGATGGGTTTGGTGCGGCGGCGTGGCGGGATGGTGCAGAGTGGCGGGATGGGTTTGGTGCGGCGGCGTGGCGGGATGGTGCGGAGTGGCGGGATGGGTTTGGTGCGGCGGCGTGGGTTTGGTGCGGTGGCGGGATGGGTTTGGTGCGGCGTGGCGGGGATGGGTTTGGTGCGACGGCATGGCGGGATGGGTTTGGTGCGGCGGCGTGGCGGGATGGTGCAGAGTGGCGGGATGGGTTTGGTGCGGCGGCGTGGCGGGATGGTGCGGAGTGGCGGGATGGGTTTGGTGCGGCGGCGTGGGTTTGGTGCGGTGGCGGGATGGGTTTGGTGCGGCGTGGCGGGGATGGGTTTGGTGCGACGGCATGGCGGGATGGGTTTGGTGCAGCGGCGTGGCGGGATGGTGCGGAGAGGCGGGATGGGTTTGGTGCGGCGGCATGGGTTTGGTGCGGTGGCGGGATGGGTTTGGTGCGGCGTGGCGGGGATGGGTTTGGTGCGACGGCATGGCGGGATGGGTTTGATGGGTTTAAACCTTGTGTATTTTACATCCTGATAGAGCAGGGGTCTCCAAACTTTTTTCATTTGAGAGCTACTTTTTAAAAATGAAAGTGGCCGAGAGCTACTCATGTAATACAATACTTAAATCTCTTAAATAATGTCTCATAACTCTCAAATTAACAACTATCCAAACTGTTTTAGACCTAAGAGTTTTTGTAGGCCTATAAATGTCACCCTTAAATGTCAGAGAAAAGAACATAATCAGAGATAATTTTTTTAATAGAATATTTTACTGCATATTATACTGTAAAATCACAAATCTAGTTGATTTTAGTTAGAGATGAAATGGCATGAAAATTTCATTTCATGATTATAGTGAACAAAATGATCACGGTTATCACAGAATGCCGTTCAAAAAGTACTAATACTACCCAATGAAATTAATTCACCAAATTTTAAGTTGAAAACCAGCAAATAAGAAATAAAATTAGCATCAATATGCAATTTTTGTTTACATAAACATTTAAATAATAACATTAAAAATGATGGCCAGATTTTAAAGGAGTGTCTTGCAACATGTTATCCACTAACATGTACATGTTCAAGTAAAGTTTTGACAAAAAAGGTTTTATAAAAAGTTTTTATTAAAACTCGCATATTTCAGCCTTTAGATCGTTTTTATAAAAAGTGTCAAAAAAGATAAATTACTGACATTTACAATTCACATTAGCTTATCTTTTATTATTAATAGTAAAATTCGATTTTAGGGTTAGATTTTCCCGTGGCATGTGTCGTTGCTATGCAACGATGCACTGCGCTCTCCACAACGACAAAGAAGCTTTCGTAGCTAATGTATTTCCACCACGAGGAGCGCTTGCTGCAGCTCTGCTACAAGATGTATTCACGGAATAGAAAAACACCCGTGGTGTTTGGATGCACCCCCATCCATCATGTTGACTGAGCTTTCAATGTTGTTGCGGAAAGGGTGAAGCTGATTGGTGGGTTTTTGTGACATGACCTGCGGTGCGCTTGCCACTCGTCTACATTTGAAATAACGAACTTGAGCGCACAAAAAACGCGATATGTGAACGGCCCCGTGGCGAGCTACCTCCAATCAGGCCCCGAGCTACTGGTAGTGTTGGAGACCCCTGTGATGGAAAGCACACAAAAATTCCAGTTTTCATTTAATCAGACAGAAACCTGACCCTGTGCAAAGTGCATATCAGGGATGGGCATGATTAATCAACGATCGATTATTGATCATTAAGAATTTCGTCGATCACGTTAATTTGTTATCGATTAGGCTAAACTAATGCAGGTTGCGTTACATAGTTTGAGTCTTGAAGCAATGAAATGAATTTCACTGTGTGCTTTTTGATAGCAATCTTTCATTTGAAAGTCACGTGTCTAGTATCTGTAAAACCGCATTTTTCCATCTTAAAAATATATCTAAATTACGACATATGCTCTCATTGACAAATGCGGAACAATTAGTTCATGCTTTCATGACATTAAGACTAGATTATTGTTATGCTCTACTGGGTGGTTGCCCTGCACGCTTAATAAATAAACTACAGCTGGTCCAAAACGCTGCAGCTCGAGTTCTTACTAGAACCAGGAAATATGACCATATTAGCCCGGTTCTGTCAACACTGCATTGGCTGCCTATTAAACATCGTATAAATTTTAAAATATTGTTGATTACTTACAAAGCACTAAATGGTTTAGCTCCGCAGTACTTGAGCGAGCTCTTAACGCATTATAGTCCTTCACGTCTATTGCGATCTCAAAATTCGGGCCAGTTGATAATACCTAGAATATCAAAATCGACTGCTGGCGGTAGATCCTTTTCCTATTTAGCACCAAAACTCTGGAAAAGTCTTCCTACCATTGTCCGGGAAGCAGACACACTCTGTCAGTTCAAAGCTAGACTAAAAACACATCTCTTTGACCTAGCATACACATAATATATTAGAGACTTCTATAATTCAATGTTAGGCTGCATAGATTAGGTCAGCCGGAACTGGGAACACTTCCCTTAAATCCTGATGTACTCGTTACATCATCATAAGAAGAATGGCATCTACGCTAATTTTAGTGTCTTTGTTTATCCCAAGGTTTTCCCGCAGCCTATCGGATCCAGGCCGTATCCAGATCTGACTAGGAGCTTTGCCTGGACCCGATGACAACGCAGTGCTGAAGTGCCAACTAGCCTCTCCCTATGGAGGATCCCTTTCCCACTCTACAGATAAAACGTTGTGATTCCGGTTCGCGTACCCACCCCGAAGTGATAAAATAAAACAAAATTCTGTATCAAATTACAGTTACTGTAAATCCGGCCTCTAGTTCATAAACGCCAGAGGAGAACTGGCCCCCGACTGAGCCTGGGTTCTCCCAAGGTTTTTTTTTTTCTCCATTAGGTCACCTGATGGAGTTTTAGGACACCAGTAGGTCACTTGGAGTTTTTCGGTTCCTTGCCACTGTTGCCTTTGGCTTGCTCAGTTGGGGATATTCAAAATAATTAACCAAGCATTAATACCATTGATCAGCCCTACCAAACGTGGATGTTTTTTCACTAAGAAACAAACATTGTTATGTTATTTGATTGATATTGTGAAGCTGCTTTGATGCAATTTATATTGTGAAAAGCGCTATATAAATACACTTGACTTGACTTGTGTGGCAGCAATTAAACATTTTATGCCATACTAAGTTACCTGCGAGTTTCCGTTTTGATTTATAAAGAAGAATCATGAAGAGGTCACGGCCCGGGCTGGCCAAGTTAGTGGAGGTAACCGTGCATCGCGGCCCCTCAGAGCGGGCGTTTCCTGACGCTCACCAGCTCTGACCCCAGATCATGTCAACATGCTTATCTTTCTCAACAAAAATCAGTCAACTGGTGCAGAAGTTGTATGTGAGTTATAACAGACTAGCTCGCGTCACATGGAAAGGATGAACGCCACACGACTAACATGAACGTCAGTTAAATATTTGATTGGGATGAGTCACTGAGTATTTAATAATAGAATATCGAATAGCTTGTGCGATTATTGTCTAAAAACATCTCCATGTTTTCTGGTGCTGATGCGGCGGTGACGTGATCATAACATGTAAGGGTGGCGCTGCCAATAAAGCACCTAAAAGCTGTCACAAAGAACCGGCAAAAGTAATGATTATGAATATGTAAAATATAGCAAGGATACATTTTAATTGTTTATTAATAAACAAGTGTCGGCTGCAAAGATTAAGTTGACGATGCTGACTCACGATCTTCACAGTAGGCCCTAGTGAATGCGGGTGTAACCATACAGATTACATCGTTTTCTTTCGTTTTGAATTGTTCTGTTTAAAAGTAGATATTTCAAGCGTTCTGTAGATAATATAAACATTTCTCAGGTCTGTGAGGCAATAAGGCTATGCTGAGTTTCGCTTCATTTATGAGACGAGCTGCGGTTCAGAAGCCGGCGCCTCCGTGTCGTGATTATCTATTCTATATTAGGTCTGGATGATTAATCGAAAAATAATCGAAACCGAGATTCAGAGCCTATAACCGACGTCATTTTACCATGTCGGTTATTTCGGTTTTTGAATCCTATTAGTATTTCCGTCCACTGTGTGTTAATGTACTTTCCCCTTTAAACATAATTACCGCGTGTGTAGTCACGTAACTCCGCCCGTCCAGTCTGCGACATTGAAGCAACATGAGCTCCTTTCACACAGCGCGTTGATCCCGGGCATAACAAACACCTCCTGTGTGAATGCAAACACGACCCTGGATTGGTGCCAGGGTGGGGACATACGTAGTAACATTGCCGTGTTCAGTCCCGAAACACGCGCTGTGTGAACAAAAGCCGTTGTTGTAATGATGGTGCTTAAGCCGGGACTGTTCGCCAGTGTGAAACGGTACGTAATGCGCTAGTTTATGATCGAGTCAGAGACAAAAAATGCACAAGCGTGGTTTCCTGAGAGAAAACACAGCAAACTTTAGACGCCGCTGAGACATGTCACATGTCTTTGCAGGTCGTGTGTGAACGCACTCTCTGATTCCTCAAATACTGAGTCAACTCAGCAACAGGAGCTGCTTTTACCAAAGAAACACGCGAAAAAAGTGAGAGAGACTGACAAACGCCCAACAACAATTGCCTCCACTCCACAAAGCAGCCTTCGATAACAAAAGCATTTACAAATGCTACAAAATTTGAAAAGGATTAGTTTCTTAGTTTTATACAAGTTATATTTTACAATATATATGGCAATATTTACAATAATTTATTTTGCTTACAAAAATAACTATTTTCTACATTTTTTTATATTTTGAAATATTTAATAAGCATTAAAAGCTATCTGTGTGTTTCCTTATTTTAGAACCACAAAGATAGGATAATGCACTCTATCATTAGAAAAAAAATACATACATATTTACAGTATAAGCCTTGCCAGTGACATATGAGAAAGTTTTTTAAAATAATCGTTCAATAATCGTAATCGAGGTAACTTGTTCGATCAACCGCGATTATGATTTTAGCCAAAATCGTCCAGCCCTATTCTATGTCTACTTATTAAATCCAGGTAATTTGTTGATGAAACATTGATTCAAATTAAGATACAATTAATACAAAACGAATTTCACTTTAAAGAACTTTATGTGCTTTATGTTTGAGGTCTCTGTGACAGTTTTAAAGCATCTTTTAGTGCCGCTTTCAGGGAACTGTCACATCCGTAACATTGTTTTTTACTCATAAATGCGAACAAGAAAAATAAAATAAAATGAATATTTTATGTTCTGTGAGAGCCAACCCTTCTTCATCCGGTGGGGAGTATTAATGTAGGTTTGCGCAGAGTAATGCCGCGTTCCAGGCAACCTGTAACCCGTGTTTTTCCAAACTTATACCCGTGAAAGTGCACTGGAACGGCAGTCAAACCCGTGACTTCCCACCCGTGAACTCGTACCAGATCGATGTACTCCCAGTTACGAGCTCTGACGTGACATAGCCCGCGAAACCATACAAAACAACAATGGCAGCCCCTACGGATGCAGTGTTTCTGCCATAGGTTTCTGCAGGCGGTACTTATCCGCAAATGTTATGCATTATCAGCAGCTATTCTAGCCTTAACTAGTTTTCAGTCCATTGAGTGCAAGGATAAATTAATACCAAATACATTTCCAAATATACAAATAAAGTAAAATAAAGGTATAACAGCTTATCTTGCCTTATGTTTTATATTTTTTAAATACAGTAATATGTATTTCCCTTTTTTAAATATTTGAAGGAGTTTCACCGCACTCACGGTAAACAAGGTGCCAGACAAACAAAACTAGACAATAAATAAACTGAACTGATAAATAAAATAGCCAAGCTTTCAGTCAGAAGACCATCCTCAGGGCCCTGGTCCTCTGACCGAAAGCTTGGCTATTACATTTTCTTAAAAGGATTCAAGTGTGCGGACAGTTTATTTATTTTTTGAGTATTCCTTTATTAAATATAAAATGCATGTGTAGACTTTATAGAGGGAGTATGATATATAAACAGAAGTTTCAACTATTTTTGTGGTGTAGGTCTACGTATTTTATAATGTTAACTTCTAATAGTAATTTGTAGAAATGGTAGTATTAGACCTGGACGGGAAGGATAACTCTGGGAGTTGGAAGGGGTGTGTCGTGATTCTGCCTTCCCACACGCGACACAGGTTCGTGGATGTGAGTATCACGATTTCGCTTTTATATCGCGTATCGTTACAGCCCTATTTAACATGACTTGTTTTTTTATTATTATCTAGGAACAAACGAGGGTGTCTGTTTAGGAACGCCGGCTCGCAGCTGCAGGTTCCTCTGCTTTAGAGCACCGCGGCGCACAGATGTTCATGTTTAGTCTGACCGAACGCCCAGTTTAAACTGCCATAAGTTGATCTTCTTGTAATAAAGATCTCTTCGAGGAAAAACACACTGTATTTTTATATAAATTTAAAAAAAAAATGTATATAAAAACATTAGCCTAATGATTAAACGATAGTCGATCATTAATTCTCTAGACGATCGATTAAGAAAATTTAATCAAATGCCCATCCCTAGTGCATATATAATTACAAATAGTAGAAGCTTTAGCATGTGATGTTTTTTATCAATAATGTGTGCAAGGGATATGGCACATGCCCTTTATCCACAAGGTCCCTGATCTGTCATTAGAGAGGAATGATGTTTGGTCTCCTGAACGATTCTCTCTAAACCTACAAACACGCACCATTGCAACATAACTGTCCCGTCTGTCTACTGACCTGAGTGTGAAAGTTTGCCATAGTAGTCGTCTCGATGTCCTTCTTCCCCAGGATCTCCATTTTGACGGGCGAGTTGGGGAACTTGCAGGAGAAGTACTCGAGGAAGTCTGGGAGATATGATGCGGCCCCGTGGATCACGCCCATCACGTAGTTGGCAGAGCCGTCCTGGTCCTCGCTGAACGACAGGGTGACGAACTCCTGCGCGAACCTCTGCATCTGCACGGGCGTCAGGACCGAGAGCTCCTTGCTGTAGGCGTGCAGGACCAGGGCTCCTCCGTTGGGCTGGTTCTCCACATGCACCAGACAGCCGAACTCCAGCCGGTCCAGCCCGGGCAGTGCAGCGGGTCTATCCGGGCAGCCTGTGGCGCTCAGACTCTGAGTGCAGATGTTCTTCAGGCTCGGTGTGCTTCTGCTCTCCGGGGTCGGGCTACAGGAGCTCACGGAGACGCTCTGCTGGACCGGAGCCGGAGGCTGGAACTCGGACTCAGAACCAACCGTCTGGCTGGACTTGCTGTACATCTTGGGCCGCTTTCGCTTTTCACCTTCTTTATGTTTCTTTTTCTTTTTCTTCTTGACCTTTTTCATCAGCAAGTCCTCAGCGGAGTTTATCTTCGGCTTCTCTCCGTCACCTACAGCACAGGACATTATTAACTTCACAAACATCCTCAGAACAAAAGAAAAAAACATTCACCCCCAACAAATAACAGCTGATAAGGACCGGAGCAGACAGTGATGCCTCCAATCACTCGTGAAGGAGACACACATTACGCTACTTTGAGTAAATCCACAAGTTGAACACTTGTTAATCGCCAACTAACAACAAATTACCAACAAATTGTTTTTTGCTAATTTTTCTCAGAGATCTACAATTTCCCACAGAAACTCACTTAAAAGCATTGGGTGTCGCTGTATGTGTGTGTCGTCGCGATGATGGTTTTTTTGTCTGATAAGGTGCTTGAATACAAAATGACTAAGTGCCCATTCCATTTAATAATAAACATTTAATAATACAATATTTAAATCAAAAGTTGTAACTATGATTTCATGGACCTGAGCTGACATTCTTCTGTAACAAATGTAGCTATTGCTCATTGTTAATGTTAGTTAATGCATTAACCAACGTTAACTAATTGGACCTTATTCTAAAGTGTTGCCCTATGTTCTTTAATTCTTCTGCACTTTAATCTGTTTGAAACCTGTTAACTTCATAATTTTGTGTGTGTATTGCTTTATTGGATTTATTTGTTCAGAGTTCTTTTTGTTATGAGAAAAAAAAGTTATTAAACCTGTTATAATATGACAACACTTTTTTTGCAACTTATTTCAATAACGTGATAACAGCTTCTGCAATTATCGCAACTTGAAAACTTGATAGGGCCCTATGCCTAATAGTAATACAAACGTCAAACATATTTGCCATGTCAATAAAACACCTTAAATCAGGGATGCAAAAACAATTCAAATGTATCCAACGCGCTACTTTCTTTAAATAATGTAATGCAATCAGTTAGTTTAGTCATCAGTTGTGTATAAACTATCGTGCAGTGTGTTAAACAGTCTAGGGGGTGACTATGAGAAATGTGTTTTAAGCAAGGACCGATGAGAAGCTGGCATTAATGAAAGGCACAGGTGAGAGTTGATGCGACAAAACACAAAACACAAACTGTACACTGCCAAACCCAAATCTACCAAACAGCAGCCGGCGAACTCTCGATGCTGCCGATGTTCGATCTCCTCCATATGAGCAACTAGCACCTCATTTCAATGTCATGATTACAGCAAATCATTAGTTAAAACATTACGTTCATATCTCCTTACTTGAGCTTTTAACAACACTCACCGCTCTGCTGCAACGAAGTTTCAGTACTTGGACTATGGCGGTGCAAATTACATACACAAGCATTTTTCTAATTTAGTAGAAATTAGTTCTAGTTTTAATCTATTACTCTAGTGATCTTGACTGCATTTGTGCCATATATCTATCTATCTCTGTCTGTCTAACCCTAACTGTGAAAGGTCACAAACACAGCAGACAGACGTTCAGGGGTGTGTGTGTTTGATGGCATCTGTGAATTACCTTTCTGCAGGATCTTCACCTCTCCATTTTCTCTCTTCATCTCCGTCATCAGCTTATGCTTTCTCTTCTCCTTCATTTCTCTCTCCTGCTCTTTTTCTCTGTCCTTCTCTCTCTCTCTCTTCTTCTCACGGTCTCTGTCTTTAGGTTTCTCTTTGTCTTTAATGGTGTGTTCTGTGGGAGAAACAAACACAGAGGGTTAAAGCCTTCACTGACGTCTCTTCCCGAATCCGGCGCTAACACACAGTTCATGTCATGGTTCAGTGAGAAGTCGTCACCACACAAACACACAATTCCTCAACAGATTATCTTCTTCTCTCATATATTTTCATATACCTGGATAAACTGTCTTAAAAATAAGGTATGGACAGTCCTTCATCTTCTTTATGCACAAGATAATTTCTTATTTTTTGTCTGTTGCCATAAAGACAAACTGCACAAATTGTGAAAAAAAACAAGACTCTAAAGCACAAAAAAAGAAAAAAATAGACAGAGAACGCTCAGCCAAAAGTGTTCATTCTGTCATATTTTTCTTAACCTCAAACCTGTATGATTTTTTTCTGCAGAACACTAGATATTTTGAAGAACATTTAAACTTTTTTTTGTCAATACAGTGGAAGTAAATGGTGCCCAAAACATTGTATCTCATTAACTTTAATCATGTGGACAAAATGTGTATTTAGAATATCTTCTTTAGTGTTCCACTGATGATAAAAGAGTCACATAGGTTTGGAGGAACATGAGAGTGAGTAAATGACAGAACTGTTCCTGTAAATGATCTCGGACCATGTGTTTCATTGAAGAAACACAGATTCTTCTGAGAAGCTTTACTATCCATTTACTGCCTTTGTCAATAACATAAACTGAACTTTAATGAGTGAGTGTGAGTAACTGTTTCCCAACCCTATCCAGGACAGACTGAATGTGGCTGTTCATCACAGATGGGTTATAGCTTTATTAGTGCTGATTGTGTGTGTAACAGACCTGACACAAACACACAACTGCAGCACGACATGCATGTAAGTGGGAAGTAGAACATTGTATTTATTACAAAGTAACAGAACATCCCTGTCACAAATCCTGTTTCAGACCAACTTCACGGCAGGAGCTTCATCTGAATTCATGTTTCTGCTGTAAATTAATGTTTCACAGGCTGAATACATCGTTAATAACACGGTGGTAATAACATTTCAGCAATAAACCAGTAGATATTATAATCATGATCGTTTTAGTGTCTGAATAGATATTTCAGGAATGACAGCAGTTTACTGTTTATTAACATACTACAGGTGATTATTCTAACGTTGATATTTGGATATTAACATAAGTTTCCGATTATGTTCGGTGAGGTTTGTGATTCTCTCAGATATTATGAACACAGCAGATATTATAACGCTATTATGGTTTAATATGCTCGTTCTGCAGCGGGTCACATTGCAGCTGCACGCGCTCCGTCACCGCTAGGGTCGCGCGCCGATGCTAAGCTAACTAGCGCTGTCGGATGTGTTCGACACACAAATAAACACACACGCGCTCACAGAGGCACAATAAACACATCATAAACACACACACACATACACACACACTCTCACATATCACATCTAGCGAACCAACGGCCCGTTATCAGCCACAAACAGCGCCCGAGCAAAGCGGCTGTCGATACCTTTCTGCGACAACTTCAGCTCTCCGTTTTCCTTCACACTGAGGTGATTTTCAGCCGCCAGTTTGTGTTTCTTCCTCTCTTTTTCTCTCTCTTTGCCTTTTTCTTTCTCTCGGTCTCTGTCTTTCTCTGTTTTGGTTTTCTTGTTTTTCGGTTTGCTGCTGTAATTCTGCTGCTCCGTGCCTCCGTTCATCTTCTTGGCTTTAAATATTTTCTCCTCTTGTCGGATTTTCTTGGCCGGTGGAGGATGTTGATGGTGCTCCCGGTTCTGGGACGCTGGTTTCGGTTCAGTGGGTTTGTTGAGCTGAATGAACTCCGCCATCTTTTCTCTATTTACTCTCTCTCGAGCTACTGCTGTTTGTGTAAGAGGCACGGGAGGGGCGTGGCCTGGTGTTGATTGACAGGAAGACCGTACTTGTGTGGGCGTGGCCTGGCGTTGAGTGACAGCGAGAGCAGCTTTTGAAAGCGGGTAGACAGGAAAGGTGACGTCGGCAGATTAGTCACTGTATTCATTTGAATAAAACCCATGAGCCCATTTACTATTATATTTTCTACTAGCATTGAAACGCTTTCATGGTGAAAACAGTTTCAAACCTGTATATTATATCTGTGGTTTCTAATACCATTTACAAATGTATTCTAAATTCCACTCGAAACGTTTATTTTAAATTGCACACACGCTATTTCCGATGAGCAAGTGTGAAGTTTAGATTTGTTTGAGATGAGCAAGTGCTACATAAAACCAATCACCAATGATCACTGCGATGTCATACTGATTCTGTTACAGTACTCTCGCGAGAGCTTGTAGTTTCAGACCCAAGCATGGTCTTTTTTTATTTGCAACATTAGAGCTGTCGCTGAATAACACTGACTGCACTTAAGAACTGGAAAAAGCTCCAGTGGGATTGAAATCTGGCATACCTAAAGTAGCTGGTATAAACCTTAATTGAACAGATAATAATCAATTAAACAGTATCTAACATCTGTGAACGCCATCTACTACTGAGATGGAGGGAATTAGATAGGCACAATCCTCACAGTGCATTATGGGTATTCTTGAGCTTTTAAATGAAGGGCTGAACGAAATTGAAAAAAAGTGACTTTTTTAGAATAATAATATTTTATGCTAATATTCTTCATGAATAGAGTTTGACTAACAAATGCATGGTCTGTACAGTGTTTTATAAATATTTTTTATTTAGTTATATACTTTATAATAAAAAGAAAAAACTGCAAAGGCAGAACTAACTTGCTTGTCTGAAATCGCTCGTTTCTTCTTTCTTCAAAACTAAATCTGTAGCCTGCAAAACTAAAACTGTATCCGACGCGCAAAACTAAATCTGTAGCTGATGAGCAAAACTAAATCTGTATCCGGCACGCAAAACTAAATCTGTATCCGATGAGCAAAACTAAATCTGTATCCGACGCGCAAAACTAAATCTGTAGCCTGCAAAACTAAATCTGTATCCGATGCGCAAAACTAAATCTGTAGCCGATGAGTAAAACTAAATCTGTAGCCGATGAGTAAAGCTAAATCTGTATCCGACCCGCAAAACTAAATCTGTAGCTGATGAGCAAAACTAAATCTGTATCCGGCACGCAAAACTAAATCTGTATCCGATGAGCAAAACTAAATCTGTATCCGACGCGCAAAACTAAATCTGTATCCGATGCGCAAAACTAAATCTGTATCCGATGCGCAAAACTAAATCTGTAGCCGATGAGCAAAACTAAATCTATATCCGACATGCAAAACTAAATCTGTATCCGATGCGCAAAACTAAATCTGTAGCCGATGAGCAAAACTAAATCTGTAGCCGATGAGCAAAACTAAATCTGTATCCGACATGCAAAACTAAATCTGTATCCGATGCGCAAAACTAAATCTGTATCCGACACGCAAAACTAAATCTATATCCAACGCCCAAAACTAAATCTGTTGCCGATGCGCAAAACTAAATCTGTATCCGACGCGCAAAACTAAATCTGTATCCGACGCGCAAAACTAAATCTGTATCTGTAGCCGACGCGCAAAACTAAATCTGTATCTGTAGCCGACGCGCAAAACTAAATCTGTATCTGTAGCCGACGCGCAAAACTAAATCTGTAGCCGATGCGCAAAACTAAATCTGTATCTGTAGCCGACGCGCAAAACTAAATCTGTATCTGTAGCCGATGCGCAAAACTAAATCTGTAGCCTGCAAAACTAAATCTGTATCCGATGCGCAAAACTAAATCTGTAGCCGATGAGTAAAACTAAATCTGTAGCCGATGAGTAAAGCTAAATCTGTATCCGACCCGCAAAACTAAATCTGTAGCTGATGAGCAAAACTAAATCTGTATCCGGCACGCAAAACTAAATCTGTATCCGATGAGCAAAACTAAATCTGTATCCGACGCGCAAAACTAAATCTGTATCCGATGCGCAAAACTAAATCTGTAGCCGATGAGCAAAACTAAATCTATATCCGACATGCAAAACTAAATCTGTATCCGATGCGCAAAACTAAATCTGTAGCCGATGAGCAAAACTAAATCTGTAGCCGATGAGCAAAACTAAATCTGTATCCGACATGCAAAACTAAATCTGTATCCGATGCGCAAAACTAAATCTGTATCCGACACGCAAAACTAAATCTATATCCAACGCCCAAAACTAAATCTGTTGCCGATGCGCAAAACTAAATCTGTATCCGACGCGCAAAACTAAATCTGTATCCGACGCGCAAAACTAAATCTGTATCTGTAGCCGACGCGCAAAACTAAATCTGTATCTGTAGCCGACGCGCAAAACTAAATCTGTATCTGTAGCCGACGCGCAAAACTAAATCTGTAGCCGATGCGCAAAACTAAATCTGTATCTGTAGCCGACGCGCAACACTAAATCTGTAGCCGACGCGCAAAACTAAATCTGTATCTGTAGCCGACGCGCAAAACTAAATCTGTATCTGTAGCCGATGCGCAAAACTAAATCTGTAGCCGACGCGCAAAACTAAATCTGTATCTGTAGCCGACGCGCAAAACTAAATCTGTAGCCGACGCGCAAAACTAAATCTGTATCTGTAGCCGACGCGCAAAACTAAATCTGTATCTGTAGCCGATGCGCAAAACTAAATCTGTAGCCGACGCGCAAAACTAAATCTGTATCTGTAGCCGATGCGCAAAACTAAATCTGTATCTGTAGCCGATGCGCAAAACTAAATCTGTAGCCGACGCGCAAAACTAAATCTGTATCTGTAGCCGACGCGCAAAACTAAATCTGTAGCCGACGCGCAAAACTAAATCTGTATCTGTAGCCGACGCGCAAAACTAAATCTGTATCCGATGCGCAAAACTAAATCTGTATCCGATGCGCAAAACTAAATCTGTAGCCGATGAGCAAAACTAAATCTATATCCGACATGCAAAACTAAATCTGTATCCGATGCGCAAAACTAAATCTGTAGCCGATGAGCAAAACTAAATCTGTAGCCGATGAGCAAAACTAAATCTGTATCCGACACGCAAAACTAAATCTGTATCCGATGCGCAAAACTAAATCTGTATCCGACACGCAAAACTAAATCTATATCCAACGCCCAAAACTAAATCTGTTGCCGATGCGCAAAACTAAATCTGTATCCGACGCGCAAAACTAAATCTGTATCCGACGCGCAAAACTAAATCTGTATCTGTAGCCGACGCGCAAAACTAAATCTGTATCTGTAGCCGACGCGCAAAACTAAATCTGTATCTGTAGCCGACGCGCAAAACTAAATCTGTATCCGATGCGCAAAACTAAATCTGTATCCGATGCGCAAAACTAAATCTGTAGCCGATGAGCAAAACTAAATCTATATCCGACATGCAAAACTAAATCTGTATCCGATGCGCAAAACTAAATCTGTAGCCGATGAGCAAAACTAAATCTGTAGCCGATGAGCAAAACTAAATCTGTATCCGACATGCAAAACTAAATCTGTATCCGATGCGCAAAACTAAATCTGTATCCGACACGCAAAACTAAATCTATATCCAACGCCCAAAACTAAATCTGTAGCCGACGCGCAACACTAAATCTGTAGCCGACGCGCAAAACTAAATCTGTAGCCTGCAAAACTAAATCTGTATCCGATGCGCAAAACTAAATCTGTAGCCGATGAGTAAAACTAAATCTGTAGCCGATGAGTAAAGCTAAATCTGTATCCGACCCGCAAAACTAAATCTGTAGCTGATGAGCAAAACTAAATCTGTATCCGGCACGCAAAACTAAATCTGTATCCGATGAGCAAAACTAAATCTGTATCCGACGCGCAAAACTAAATCTGTATCCGATGCGCAAAACTAAATCTGTAGCCGATGAGCAAAACTAAATCTATATCCGACATGCAAAACTAAATCTGTATCCGATGCGCAAAACTAAATCTGTAGCCGATGAGCAAAACTAAATCTGTAGCCGATGAGCAAAACTAAATCTGTATCCGACATGCAAAACTAAATCTGTATCCGATGCGCAAAACTAAATCTGTATCCGACACGCAAAACTAAATCTATATCCAACGCCCAAAACTAAATCTGTTGCCGATGCGCAAAACTAAATCTGTATCCGACGCGCAAAACTAAATCTGTATCCGACGCGCAAAACTAAATCTGTATCTGTAGCCGACGCGCAAAACTAAATCTGTATCTGTAGCCGACGCGCAAAACTAAATCTGTATCTGTAGCCGACGCGCAAAACTAAATCTGTAGCCGATGCGCAAAACTAAATCTGTATCTGTAGCCGACGCGCAACACTAAATCTGTAGCCGACGCGCAAAACTAAATCTGTATCTGTAGCCGACGCGCAAAACTAAATCTGTATCTGTAGCCGATGCGCAAAACTAAATCTGTAGCCGACGCGCAAAACTAAATCTGTATCTGTAGCCGACGCGCAAAACTAAATCTGTAGCCGACGCGCAAAACTAAATCTGTATCTGTAGCCGACGCGCAAAACTAAATCTGTATCTGTAGCCGATGCGCAAAACTAAATCTGTAGCCGACGCGCAAAACTAAATCTGTATCTGTAGCCGATGCGCAAAACTAAATCTGTATCTGTAGCCGATGCGCAAAACTAAATCTGTAGCCGACGCGCAAAACTAAATCTGTATCTGTAGCCGACGCGCAAAACTAAATCTGTAGCCGACGCGCAAAACTAAATCTGTATCTGTAGCCGACGCGCAAAACTAAATCTGTATCCGACGCGCAAAACTAAATCTGTATCTGTAGCCGACGCGCAAAACTAAATCTGTATCTGTAGCCGACGCGCAAAACTAAATCTGTATCTGTAGCCGACGCGCAACACTAAATCTGTAGCCGATACGCAAAACTAAATCTGTAGCCGGCGCGCAAAACTAAATCTGTAGCCGATGCGCAAAACTAAATCTGTATCCGACGCGCAAAACAAAATCGGTATCCGACGCGCAAAACAAAATCTGTATCCGACGCACAAAACTAAATCTGTATCTGTAGCCGACGCACAAAACTAAATCTGTATCCGACGCGCAAAACAAAATCTGTAGCCGACGTGCAAAACTAAATCTGTATCCGACGCGCAAAACAAAATCTGTATCTGTAGCCGACGCGCAAAACTAAATCCGACGCGCTAAACTAAATCTGTAGCCGATGCGCAAAACTAAATCTGTAGCCGATGCGCAAAACTAAATCTGTATCCGATGCGCAAAGCAAAATCTGTATCCGACGCGCAAAACAAAATCTGTATCTGTAGCCGATGCGCAAAACTAAATCTGTATCCGATGCGCAAAGCAAAATCTGTATCCGACGCACAAAACAAAATCTGTATCCGATGCGCAAAACAAAATCTGTATCTGTAGCCGACGCGCAAAACAAAATCTGTAGCCGATGCACAAAACTAAATCTGTATTCGACGCGTAAAACAAAATCTGTATCTGTAGCCGACGTGCAAAACTAAATCCGACGCGCAAAACTAAATCTGTAGCCGAATGCGCAAAACTAAATCTGTAGCCGATGCGCAAAACTAAATCTGTATCCAACGCGCAAAACAAAATCTGTATCTGTAGCCGATGTGCAAAACTAAATCTGTATCCAACGCGCAAAACAAAATCTGTATCTGTAGCCGATGCGCAAAACTAAATCTGTATCCGATGCGCAAAACTAAATCTATATCCAACGCGCAAAACTAAATCTGTATCCGACGCGCAAAACAAAATCTGTATCCGTCGCGCAAAACTATATCTGTATCCGACGCGCAAAACTAAATCTGTATCCGACGCGCAAAACTAAATCTGTATCCGACGCGCAAAACTAAATCTGTATCCGACGCGCAAAACTAAATCTGTATCCAAGGCGCAAAACTAAATCTGTAGCCGACGCGCAAAACAAAATCTGTATCCGATGCGCAAAACAAAATCTGTATCCGATGCGCAAAACTAAATCTGTAGCCAACGCGCAAAACTAGATCTGTATCCGACGCGCAAAACTAAATCTGTATCCGACGCGCAAAACAAAATCTGTATCCGATGCGCAAAACTAAATCTGTAGCCAACGCGCAAAACTAGATCTGTATCCGACGCGCAAAACTAAATCTGTAGCCAACGCGCAAATCTAAATCTGTAGCCAACGCGCAAAACTAAAGCCGATGCGCAAAACTAAATCTGTATCTGTATCCGACGCACAAAACTAAATCTGTATCCGACGCGCAAAACAAAATCTGTAGCCGACGCGCAAAACTAAATCTGTATCCGACGCGCAAAACTAAATCTGTAGCCGACGCAAAACTAAATCTGTAGCCGACGCGCAAAACAAAATCTGTAGCCGACGCGCAAAACAAAATCTGTATCCGACGCGCAAAACTAAATCTGTATCCGACGCGCAAAACAAAATCTGTAGCCGACGCGCAAAACAAAATCTGTATCCGACGCGCAAAACTAAATCTGTATCCGACGCGCAAAACTAAATCTGTAGCCGACGCGCAAAACTAAATCTGTATCCGACGCGCAAAACTAAATCTGTATCCGATGCGCAAAACTAAATCTGTAGCCAACGCGCAAAACTAAATCTGTATCCGACGCGCAAAACTAAATCTGTAGCCAACGCGCAAAACTAAAGCCGACGCTCAAAACTAAATCTGTAGCCGATGCGCAAAACTAAATCTGTATCTGTATCTGTATCCGACGCACAAAACTAAATCTGTATCCGACGCGCAAAACAAAATCTGTAGCCGACGCGCAAAACTAAATCTGTAGCCGACGCGCAAAACTAAATCTGTATCCGACACGCAAAACTAAATTAAAACTAAAGCACCAGTGAAGATGAACACACCTGACCTGTTATCAACACAACGAAATTATACAATGCAATTATACAATATACCAATCATATTAACACCAATGCTAAGAACAGGGCATATCTACAACTTCATAACTAAAAACTATACAAATTATGCATTATAAATTAGTCAAAGAACGGATTTACAGATTTATTTCCTGTTAATGTGTTCATGACCTATTACTATTTTTAATTGCATAAAAGTATTTTTGGTCACACTATATATTAGGTGTCCTTTACTATGTTCTTGCATCAACAAATAAGTACAATGTTCTTATTGTATTGCAAAACAATTTTGCTGCTATTAAGGAATATACGAGTAATGCTAGGTGTAAGAGAAACTCAACAGTGTGAATATAGATCTAATTACAGAGATTAATTACAGCTGTAATTACATGCAGGTATTTTAAAATATATAAGTACATTGTTAAAACATTTACACAATGAGTGCATTGTATCAAATTATTAATTTAAATGTTTGTACATAGTAGTTAAAGACACCTAATATAAAGTGGGGCTTTAGTTTTTGATGCTCATTTAGTTATGAAGTTTTCATGAATACATTTATGAAATATATTTTTTATTGAATATTTTAGCCGTAACCACAATGGGAAAATAAATTATCTTTGAATTTTATTTCCCAATGAATTCAATGTCCATATTCCTCTCCACTAAAACTTCCAAATCATACCAAAATAGTTTGTTATAGTTCTAAAATAAGTGGACTGTTGCTGCCGTGGCTCTTCTCCTGCTGTGCAAACTAAAAACGTAAAACTCATTCACTCAGAACAACCATTTATTCTCGTCTTTTGGCTGAGATTAATTGTAGATATATTAAATTACCTGTTGATTATATCATACATGTGAAAGCAGCAAAATTGAGCATTCAGGTTATTGTGACAGCATGAGGATCTGCTTGCGAGAGTGAGTGTGAAAGAGAGTGAGTGAGTGAGAGTGTGAGTGAGTGTGAGTGAGAGAGAGTGTGAGTGAGAGAGTGAGTGAGTGTGAGAGTGTGAGAGAGAGAGTGAGAGAGAGTGAGTGCGAGAGTGAGTGAGAGAGAGAGAGTGTGAGAGAGTGAGTGCGAGAGAGTGAGTGTGAGTGAGAGAGTGAGTGTGAGTGAGTGTGTGGGAGAGTGTGAGTGAGTGTGAGAGTGTGTGTGTGTGTGTGTGAGAGAGAGTGAGTGTGAGAGTGTGTGTGAGAGTGTGTGTGTGTGTGTGTGAGAGAGTGAGAGTGTGTGAGTGTGAGGACTGACCCCGGAAGGAGCGCTGCTCATTCATGCACTGACACACACTCTAACCCTAACTCACGTTACAACTGTGTGAAAGCAGGAGGTCACTGAATGTGTCTGTCTGAACTCTCACTGATATGAACATAACTGATCCGACATCAAAGATTAACTGTAGAAACCTCAATGTGAGATATAATCCAGGCATTTAATTATCTCACACACATACAGCTTGTATTGACAATAAAACAGCAGAAGGCAGATTCCTCCTAATGTTTTTACTGACACGGTGATTGATTGACAGGTCTGTGTTGGAAGGACGAGTAAAATCCCAGAGGTTTAAATGCGACTGTGCAACTTGCACACATTCTCTCTCTCTGTGTCTCTCTCACTCACTCTCTCGGCTCTTACGCTCACATAATCTCTCAATCTCTCTCTCTCTCTCTCTCTCTCTCTCTCTCTCACACACACACACACACACACACAGTAAAAAAAAAGAAAGGCACAGGCGAGCTGTCAGGGTGTCGTTCGTGAAGTGAGAAAATGGCATATACAAAAATAACCTCTAGAATACAATTTACAAAAAGCATTAATACATTCTCCAGCCCGCGACGTCTGAAGTGGCCGATACACACCTGCCTAACAAACGGGAAGAACGGCAGGAGAAAAGAAAACACAACCCTGAAAACGCTTGTTCTAACAGGAGGGCAAATAACTTACAGTTTGAGGTTCACGTGACGGGGTTCATGCACAGATTTCTTACATCGCATTAATATATTCAGTGATAGTAGATTTGCATCATTATTATTTAATGCTCGCCTGAACACGCAGAAGACAGACAGCGTTCATGAGTTCACAGTCAGACTAAAACTACTGCAGATGCACGGGTGACAGTGGCGGTCCGGGGACAGAAGGAGTAAGGCATGTTTCTGGTCCCAGCGAGCGCTTTAGCACCAACACAGTCCATGGCAGCGGCAGCACTACAGCAGTGCATCATGGGAGATTATATTGGGAGCTTTCTGATTGTGTAAGTCAGAGATGAGGGCGCAGAGTCTTCGACATCCATCACTGATAGAGAGTGTGTGTGAGGAGTCACGTCCATCACTGATAGAGAGTGTGTGTGAGGAGTCACGTCCACTCCGACGGAGGATCCCGAGGGCCTTTGGGATGAGAGCAGCGGCTGCCGAATCCTGGCGGACACACACACACACGGATGAGAGAACCGGCAATACACACACAAGGAGCTTTCATCTACTCCGTCACTCACCGATCTCAGTCTCGGTCCTCTTCTCCTTCGGGACGGTCGCGAGCGAATCCGGAGTCTCCCCGTTCTTCTGCTCGGCATCTAGAAAAAGAAAAACAGAGATGCATCACGAACACACAGCCAATCAAATGCCTCCGTCATGATGGGAGAAACGTGTTTCTCTGGCCTGAGTTTAGCAGGAGATTCCGATGTGTTCTCATGCTGATGCTACAAACGTGCCCTAATATCATCAATAATCCGGGGCAGTGAGTAGCCGGGTGTCGAGTTCATACTTTTTAGGCATCAACTGAATTGCCTCCATACCATCGAGTATCAAAACATTTCTTGTCGTTCGGTACCAAATTTCGATGCCTAAGGGGTTAATTTCATCAACGTCAATAAGCTAATGAGTACGACTGGCTGTGGGAGGCATTAAAGGTAAAACACTAGTTTACGTCGGTAACGGCCAGAGACGAGGCTGTAGTGTGAAGCGAAACTCACACATGAGTAACAAACAAAACCAATTTGAGTCGAAAGCAAATACTCTGATTATGTAATCCAGATGAAAGGTGCATTTCTCTCTATAGTTCACTAAACTATAGGTGACGAGTCTGCAAACCTCAACATCCTCTCTGCAGCAACAGAAAACACTAGTTTATTAATAAAGAATTAACAATTCTTTAGCCACTGGTTTGCATAAACTTTATGTGCGCTTGAGCTCAAGGCGTATAGTTCAAACTGAAAAAATAAAAAAGTTTATTTAGGTAATATGCAATGTAATCTTGTTAAACCAGATTTCATAAAATTGGTATCGGAAAAGCCTTCATTTATACAGCGTTTTTTACAGTACAGAGTGTTTCACAGCAGCTTTACAGTGATAACAGGAAATAATGCAACAGAGATTGTTTCTAGAAGAAAATAGTGTCATTGTCCAGTTGAAGTAAGTTCAGCATTGATTCATTGCCATTATAAAATTCATGTTATTAATTTAGGGACCATTTTCAACTGAAAAAAGAAAACATTTAATGCGTTCAGGTCGTTCATCTACACGACAGCAGCGTTTAGTGGCCTGAGAACGCAAACAGGTTTCAAAGTGCAGTAAAAATAGAAGTCTACTTCTTTTCTGTACAGTTAGGGCTACTTCCTGTTTCTCTACCTCCATACACTCATGTTCTGAGAGAGAATCATTGGCCAAACCTGGCCAATATCAAAGAAATATCATGTGCAATATTGTGCATCTGTAATGTGACGCACCGGTGTTTGGAAGAGCAGCAGGAGTGTGTGTCTCTCCGGATCCCTGTGAAGGAGAGAACAGACGATTACAGGTGTGTTTCAGTGCCAGCTCCAGCAGAAGGACAGGTGTGTGTGTGTGTCAGCGTTGTGTGTGTGCGTGCGTGTCGGCTGTGTGCGTGTCAGCTGTGCGTGTCAGGTGTGTGTGTCGGCTGTGCGTGTCGGCTGTGCGTGTCAGGTGTGTGTGTCGGCTGTGTGTGTCAGGTGTGTGTGCGTGTCAGGTGCGCGTGTCGGCTGTGCGTGCGTGTCGGCTGTGCGTGCGTGTCGGCTGTGCGTGCGTGTCGGCTGTGTGCGTGTCGGCTGTGTGCGTGTCGGCTGTGTGCGTGTCGGCTGTGTGCGTGTCGGCTGTGTGCGTGTCGGCTGTGTGCGTGTCGGCTGTGTGCGTGTCGGCTGTGTGCGTGTCAGAGGTGTGTGCGTGTCAGGTGTGTGTGCGTGTCAGGTGTGTGTGTCGGCTGTGCGCGTGTCGGCTGTGCGCGTGTCGGCTGTGCGCGTGTCGGCTGTGCGCGTGTCGGCTGTGCTTGTCAGCTGAGTGTGTCGGCTGTGTGCGTCGGCGTGTGCGTGTCGGGTGTGTGTCAGCTGTGCGTGTCAGCTGTGCGTGTCGGCTGTGCGTGTCGGCTGTGCGTGTCGGCTGTGTGCGTGTCGGCTGTGTGCGTGTCGGCCGTGCGTGTCGGCCGTGCGTGTCAGGTGTGTGTGCATGTCAGGTGTGCGCGTGTCGGCTGTGGGTGTCAGGTGTGTGTATCGGCTGTGCGTGTCAGGTGTGTGTGCGTGTCAGGTGTGTGTGCGTGTCAGGTGTGTGTGCGTGTCAGGTGTGTGCGTGTCAGGTGTTTGTGCGTGTCAGGTGTGCGTGTCGGGTGTGTGTGCGTGTCGGCTGTGTGCGTGTCGGCTGTGTGCGTGTCGGCTGTGTGCGTGTCGGCTGTGTGCGTGTCGGCTGTGTGCGTGTCGGCTGTGTGCGTGTCGGCTGTGTGCGTGTCGGCTGTGTGCGTGTCGGCTGTGTGCGTGTCGGCTGTGTGCGTGTCGGGTGTTTGTGCGTGTCGGGTGTGCGTGTCGGGTGTGTGTGCGTCGGCTGTGCGTGTCGGCTGTGTGCGTGTCGGCTGTGTGCGTGTCAGAGGTGTGCGTGTCAGAGGTGTGCGTGTCAGGTGTGTGTGCGTGTCAGGTGTGTGTGTGTCGGCTGTGCGCGTGTCGGCTGTGCGCGTGTCGGCTGTGCGCGTGTCGGCTGTGCGCGTGTCGGCTGTGCGCGTGTCGGCTGTGCGCGTGTCGGCTGTGCGCGTGTCAGGTGTGTGTGCGTGTCGGCTGTGTGCGTGTCAGAGGTGTGTGTGTCGGCTGTGCGTGTCAGGCGTGTGTGTGTCGGCTGTGCGTGTCAGGTGTGTGTGCGTGTCAGCTGTGTGCTTGTCAGGTGTGTGTGCGTGTCAGGTGTGCGTGTCAGGTGTGTGTGCGTGTCGGCTGTGTGCGTGTCGGCTGTGTACGTGTCGGGTGTGTGCGCGTGTCAGGTGTGTGCGTGGCGGCTGTGCGTGTCAGGTGTGTGCGTGTCGGCTGTGCGCGTCAGCTGTGTGCGTCGGCGTGTGTGTTGGGTGTGTGCCTGTCGGGTGTGTGTGCGTGTCGGCTGTGCGTGTCAGGTGTGTGTGCGTGTCAGGTGTGTGTGCGTGTCAGGTGTGTGTGCGTGTCGGCTGTGCGTGTCAGCTGTGTGTGTCGGCTGTGTGCGTCGGCGTGTGTGTGTCGGCGTGTGTGTCGGGTGTGTGCGTGTCGGGTGTGTGCGTGTCGGGTGTGTGTGCGCGTCGGCTGTGCGTGTCAGGTGTGCGTGTGTTCCAGGCGTGTGTGTCGGCTGTGCGTGTCGGCTGTGCGTGTCAGGTGTGTGTGCGTGTCAGGTGTGTGTGCGCTTCAGGTGTGCGTGTCAGGTGTGCGCGTGTCGGCTGTGCGTGTCAGGTGTGTGTGCGTGTCAGGTGTGTGTGCGTGTCAGGTGTGTGTGCGTGTCGGCTGTGCTTGTCAGCTGAGTGTGTCAGCTGTGTGCGTCGGCGTGTGTGTCGGGTGTGTGAGGGTCGGGTGTGTGCGTGTCGGGTGTGTGCGCGTGTCGGGTGTGTGTGCGTGTCGGGTGTGTGTGCGTGTCAGGTGTGCGTGTCGGCTGTGCGTGTCAGGTGTGCGTGCGTGTCAGGTGTGCGTGCGTGTCAGGTGTGCGCGCGTGTCGGCTGTGCGTGTCAGGTGTGTGTGCGTGTCGGGTGTGTGTGCGTGTCGGGTGTGTGTGCGTGTCGGGTGTGTGTGCGTGTCGGGTGTGTGTGCGTGTCGGGTGTGTGCGCGTGTCGGGTGTGTGCGCGTGTCGGCTGTGCGTGTCGGCTGTGCGTGTCGGCTGTGCGTGTCGGCTGTGTGCGTCAGTGTGTGTCGGGTGTGTGCGTGTCGGGTGTGTGCGTGTCGGGTGTGTGCGTGTCGGGTGTGTGTGCGCGTCGGCTGTGCGTGTCAGGTGTGCGTGTGTTCCAGGTGTGTGTGTCGGCTGTGCGTGTCGGCTGTGCGTGTCAGGTGTGTGTGCGTGTCAGGTGTGTGTGCGTTTCAAGTGTGCGTGTCAGGTGTGTGTGCGTGTCAGGTGTGTGTGCGTGTCAGGTGTGTGTGCGTGTCAGGTGTGTGTGCGTGTCGGCTGTGCGTGTCGGCTGTGCTTGTCAGCTGAGTGTGTCAGCTGTGTGCGTCGGCGTGTGTCGGGTGTGTGAGGGTCGGCTGTGTGCGTGTCGGGTGTGTGCGCGTGTCGGGTGTGTGCGCGTGTCGGGTGTGTGCGCGTGTCGGCTGTGCGTCTCGGCTGTGCGTGTCAGGTGTGCGTGCGTGTCAGGTGTGCGTGCGTGTCAGGTGTGCGTGCGTGTCAGGTGTGCGTGCGTGTCAGGTGTGCGTGCGTGTCAGGTGTGCGTGCGTGTCAGGTGTGCGCGCGTGTCGGCTGTGCGTGTCAGGTGTGTGTGCGTGTCAGGTGTGTGTGCGTGTCAGGTGTGTGCGCGTGTCGGCTGTGCGTGTCGGCTGTGCGTGTCGGCTGTGCGTGCCGGCTGTGTCGGCTGTGCGTGTCAGGTGTGTGTGCGTGTCAGCTGTGTGCTTGTCAGGTGTGTGTGCGTGTCAGGTGTGTGTGCGTGTCGGCTGTGTGCGTGTCGGCTGTGTACGTGTCAGGTGTGTGCGCGTGTCAGGTGTGTGCGTGGCGGCTGTGCGTGTCAGGTGTGTGCGTGTCGGCTGTGCCGGCTGTGCGTGTCAGGTGTGTGTGCGTGTCAGCTGTGTGCTTGTCAGGTGTGTGTGCGTGTCAGGTGTGCGTGTCAGGTGTGTGTGCGTGTCGGCTGTGTGCGTGTCGGCTGTGTGCGTGTCGGCTGTGTACGTGTCAGGTGTGTGCGTGGCGGCTGTGTGCGTGTCGGCGTGTGTGTCGGGTGTGTGCGTGTCGGGGGTGTGTGCGTGTCGGCTGTGCGTGTCAGGTGTGTGTGCGTGTCAGGTGTGTGTGCGTGTCAGGTGTGTGTGCGTGTCAGGTGTGTGTGCGTGTCAGGTGTGTGTGCGTGTCAGGTGTGTGTGCGTGTCAGGTGTGTGTGCGTGTCGGCTGTGCGTGTCAGCTGTGTGTGTCGGCTGTGCGCGTCGGCGTGTGTGCGTCGGCGTGTGTGTCGGGTGTGTGTCGGGTGTGTGCGTGTCGGCTGTGTGCGTCGGCGTGTGTGTCGGGTGTGTGCGTGTCGGGTGTGTGTGCGCGTCGGCTGTGCGTGTCAGGTGTGCGTGTGTTCCAGGTGTGTGTGTCGGCTGTGCGTGTCGGCTGTGCGTGTCGGCTGTGCGTGTCAGGTGTGTGTGCGTGTCAGGTGTGTGTGCGTGTCAGGTGTGTGTGCGTTTCAGGTGTGCGTGTCAGTTGTGCGTGTCAGGTGTGCGCGTGTCAGTTGTGCGTGTCAGGTGTGCGCGTGTCGGCTGTGCGTGTCAGGTGTGTGTGCGTGTCGGCTGTGCGTGTCGGCTGTGCGTGTCGGCTGTGCGTGTCGGCTGTGCGTGTCGGCTGTGCGTGTCGGCTGTGCGTGTCGGCTGTGCGTGTCGGCTGTGCGTGTCGGCTGTGCGTGTCGGCTGTGCGTGTCGGCTGTGCGTGTCGGCTGTGCGTGTCGGCTGTGCTTGTCAGCTGAGTGTGTCAGCTGTGTGCGTCGGCGTGTGTGTCGGGTGTGTGAGGGTCGGGTGTGTGCGTGTCGGGTGTGTGCGCGTGTCGGGTGTGTGCGTGTCGGGTGTGTGTGCGTGTCAGGTGTGCGTGTCAGGTGTGTGTGCGCGTGTCGGCTGTGCGTGTCAGGTGTGTGTGCCTCACCTGCGGCTCGTATAAAGCGGCTCCGGCCGGCGGCTCGTCTGAAGCGTCTGGAGGAACAGGTAAAGACACACACCGTTATAACATGAGCTCTGATGATGTGTTATTCCCCACTGACGACGTGTGAAGCTGCTAATGAACCTTTAATGACCATCAGTGATCAACTTACCGTAAACTCAACAAATCAACATCAGACACACACGCAGCTGAGATTCACCCAGAAACACACACACATACACACACTAAACCACTGGGACGCCTGGGAAACAACCTTTCATTCTCCATAAAAGCAGCTGCTGACTTTTATTTTCTATAATCACGTCAGTCGCTGCGGGGTGTAACGGAGAGCTGAGATTCACTGTGTGTGAGAGAGTGTGAAAGAGTGTGTGAGTGTGTGTTAGTGTATTAGGGATGGTAAATTCATCGATTTGCATCGGTCCATCAGCATAAAAGCTAACGGTGCGATGCATCGATTTAAATAAGTTCTTCGGATACAAGTTGGCATTTGTATCGCGATGCATCGTTTCTAACATTTCTGCATCGGTAAAATACGATTTATTCATATATAATTATTAATAGATGCGTTATACTTTTACTATTTAGAAAGTGACCAATCATTTGTGACCAATATTTTATTATGTAACTGCTGCGTTCACACGGATAGAGCGTCTGTAGCGGGAGATCTCCATCGATGTAGAAGACGATGTAGAGTCGATGTCGATGTAGAGACGCGACTGCGCCTCATTCGCACGTCCAGTTCGAATAGATTGATTTCTCCTGAACTGTTGCTCAAGCGCATTCTCATCAGCACTGCTGCGTGAACATGACGCATCACAACACTACGAGTGTGAGGCGTGTCCTGAGTGTCGCCTTCCTTTAGTAGGACCTTTTAGTTAATCTGGTTTGCACCAGCCTGTGACAGCCAATAATAGTTTTTCATATTCATATATACATTATATATATATATATATACACACACACACACTTTTTAATTTTTTTTTTATTTGAATACAGTTATGAAAGACCTGTTTGTGAATTATTTGTTTAATTTGTATTATTGTTTATGTTAAAACAGCGCCTGCTTTATGGTCACTGTTAGCCTGCTGGCAAGTTACGGAACATTTCTTTATTGTTTATCCCTGAACATCCTTAGATTGTTTCACTGTTAAAAGTGTAACTGGAGACAGGACAGTAAAAGAATGTCTGTTTTTATTTAATCTTTTGGTTTTGTGAAAACCAAATCTTGTTTGTGAAAGAGCCATGCTTTAAAAGTCAGATGGCACCTAAGCTACTTTATGATTTGCTGTATGTCTGAACAAAAGAAATAAAAGTGAACTATCTATACAATGTTGAATTGCATAGGATCATATTTTTCTCCATTGCATCGTACTACATTGAATCGCATCGCATTGAGTCGCAATCGGATCACATCGTAATAGTAGTGAATCGGATCGCACCGCATCGTAATAGTGAGTCGTATCGCATTGCATTGGTAGCTGCTTACATGTATCTTTAATGTATCGTATCGTTGGCTGTGCATCGAGATGCGTATTGCATCGGCCTCAGCTATGGAGATGCACAAAGAGTGAGTGTCATCACTCTGGTGTTTACCTAGAGTCACCGGATGAAACTAACAGTTAAAGGACAGAAACTGAGGAGCGACACAGGATCCTCTTCATGAATGAAGCAGAAAGTGATGCGCTGCACGAGTGACTCAGAGCCTCTGATGCCCTCGTGTGGCTGGAGAGAGACACGCACCTGTGGCCATAAGGAAGGACTCAGCAGTTCTCTCAGGAAGAGGAGGAGGAGAATCGTCACTGCCGTCACAGTCTGAGGCAGAAAGAGCACCGTTACCGACCACAGCACACACTCACACACTCTCACAATCCCGAGCGTTTACCCAGTGTAGCGCAGCACCAACCCCAGACACAAGCCCCGATCAATCCATGAGAGGCAAGAACACACTCCCATCATGCCTTCAGCCCCACACCGTATTGAGTGACTAACCCTAGACAGGCAGCAGCTTAGAGGCAGAAAAGAACTGCATTTGATCAGGTGACCTGAAGACACCAGGAGCATCTCTGTACACACACACACAAGCATGCACACAAACACATGCACACACACGCGTCCACTTCCTAAAGACAGACACTCTTAACATCATCAAACTTGGTCTCATTCTGTCTGTAAACACAGACTCAGTGACACACTACTGCCACTCATCACGTCTGTGCGACATCACTGGCCACTAGCCTGATCAAATGAGAGTCACATGACTGGAAGGAAGTGAGAACCAGGAAAGGAAGCAGACGGATGAGTGTGTGTGTGAGGAGACGAGGGATCATACCCGAGCAGTGTGTGTGAGGAGACGAGGGATCATACCTGATGAGGCGTGTGTGAGGAAACGAGGGATCATACCTGAGCATTGTGTGTGAGGAGACGAGAGATCATACCTGACGAGGTGTGTGTGAGGAGACGAGGGATCATACCTGACGAGGTGTGTGTGAGGAGACGAGGGATCATACCTGAGCAGTGTGTGTGAGGAGACGAGAGATCATACCTGACGAGGTGTGCGTCAGGAGACGAGGGATCATACCTGACGAGGTGTGTGTGAGGAGACGAGGGATCATACCTGAGCAGTGTGTGTGAGGAGACGAGAGATCATACCTGACGAGGTGTGTGTCAGGAGACGAGGGATCATACCTGAGCAGTGTGTGTGAGGAGACGAGAGATCATACCTGACGAGGTGTGTGTGAGGAGACGAGAGATCATACCTGACGAGGTGTGTGTGAGGAGACGAGAGATCATACCTGACGAGGTGTGTGTGAGGAGACGAGGGATCATACCTGAGCAGTGTGTGTGAGGAGACGAGAGATCATACCTGACGAGGTGTGTGTGAGGAGACGAGAGATCATACCTGACGAGGTGTGTGTGAGGAGACGAGAGATCATACCTGACGAGGTGTGTGTCAGGAGACGAGAGATCATACCTGACGAGGTGTGTGTGAGGAGACGAGGGATCATACCTGAGCAGTGTGTGTGAGGAGACGAGGGATCATACCTGACGAGCAGTGTGTGTGAGGAGACGAGAGATCATACCTGACGAGGTGTGTGTGAGGAGACGAGGGATCATACCTGACGAGGTGTGTGTGAGGAGACGAGGGATCATACCTGACGAGGTGTGTGTGAGGAGACGAGGGATCATACCTGAGCAGTGTGTGTGAGGAGACGAGAGATCATACCTGACGAGGTGTGTGTCAGGAGACGAGGGATCATACCTGACGAGGTGTGTGTGAGGAGACGAGGGATCATACCTGAGCAGTGTGTGTGAGGAGACGAGAGATCATACCTGACGAGGTGTGTGTCAGGAGACGAGGGATCATACCTGACGAGGTGTGTGTGAGGAGACGAGGGATCATACCTGACGAGGTGTGTGTGAGGAGACGAGGGATCAAACCTGAGCAGTGTGTGTGAGGAGACGTGAGATCATACCTGACGAGGTGTGTGAGGAGACAAGGGATCATACCTTACGAGGTGTGTGAAGAGACAAGGGATCATACCTTACGAGGTGTGTGTGAGGAGACGAGAGATCATACCTGACGAGGTGTGTGTGAGGAGACGAGAGATCATACCTGACGAGGTGTGTGTGAGGAGACGAGGGATCATACCTGAGCAGTGTGTGTGAGGAGACGAGAGATCATACCTGACGAGGTGTGTTTGAGGAGACGAGGGATCATACCTGACGAGGTGTGTGTGAGGAGACGAGGGATCATACCTGACGAGGTGTGTGTGAGGAGACGAGGGATCAAACCCGACAATGTGTGTGTGAGGAGACGAGGGTTCATACCTGACGAGGTGTGTGTGAGGATACGAGGGATCATACCTGACGAGGTGTGAGTGAGGAGACGAGGGATCATACCCGACGAGGTGTGTGTGAAGAGACATGGGATCATACCTGACGAGGTGTGTGAGGAGACGAGGGATCATACCTGACGAGGTGTGTGTGAGGAGACGTGGGATCATACCTGACGAGGTGTGTGTGAGGAGACTCTGGCCAGCGATGGACATCGGTGTGACTCTGCGTGGGACCCGATCGCTCTGCTGACCCGCTGAGATCCCGGAGCGAGTGTCGTCAGGGGAGTCGGAGTGCAGTGGGTTGGTGAAGCTCAGCGCGGCTCTGGCGGGAACAGCGGGACTGGGCGATCGCTCGGCTGTGGCGGAACTGGACTGGGCTGGATCCCTCTCGCCCCTCAGAGGCAGGTGATCGGGACTGGATCGGGCTGGATCCCTCTCGCCCCTCAGAGGCAGGTGATCGGGACTGGACCGGGCTGGATCCCTCTCGCCTCTCAGAGGCAGGTGATCGGGACTGGACCGGGCTGGATCCCTCTCGCCTCTCAGAGGCAGGTGATCGGGACTGGATCGGGCTGGATCCCTCTCGCCTCTCAGAGGCAGGTGATCGGGACTGGACCGGGCTGGATCCCTCTGGCCCCTCAGAGGCAGGTGATCGGGACTGGACCGGGCTGGATCCCTCTCGCCCCTCAGAGGCAGGTGATTGGGCCTTGGCGGGTCGCTCTCTTCACACTGGGAGCTGCTGCTGGTGTCGGAGCGCTTGAAGGCGTGCGACCGCTGAAGAACACTGTTCCCCTCGAAGCTGATCGGGCCCTCCTGCAGCGGGACCTTCTTGATCTCGATGCTCAGCTTGCGCTCGGGACGCCGGTCCTCGGGGGGGGATGCTGGCCTGCTGCTGTAGTTCTCGTTGAGGTCGGGCTTCTGCTCCAGCACATGCAGGATGGGTTTGGGATGGTAGCGGTCGTTGTCCTGCCGCGCGTGTGTGACCGTGGGGAAGGCAGAGGGTGGAGACGGTGTGAGGATGGGCGGCACCGGGAGCGGCTCCGGAGGCTGCAGAATCTCCTCCTTCACGTCGCCCTCCGGATTACTGAGAGAGAGGAATGTTTCAAATTAATCAAAAACAAAAACACACATTGTGTGAAACAAGTATCTTCAGTTTCAGACGGTCTGAAGTTCATGGGTCGATTCTTACCTGCGGATACGGGGCGGTTTGGGAGGCGGCGAATCCCATCGTTCATCATCTGAATTCTGACCGAGTTTTTCTGGGCTGCACTCCTCCTGTGGTTGGAGAGAGAGTCTGAGTGTGTGTGTGTCAAAAGGAGTAAGTGTGGATTGCTTAGGTAGCTAGCTTAAAGCCAAATGGGACTGTCGGTAAGAACAGGTCCAGTCTAGTCAACTCAGGTATGGAAGTCTTTATTACACATCCAAGCAGGTACTGTATGTATCTGTATGTATGTGTAATTTATGGTCATTTACACACACGCAGGAAAAACAAAGGAGAAAAAACTCAGTCCTCTGCAGAGTACATACATGTGCAACAGAGGGAAGAAGCTGTGGGCACAGATTCAGCTCATAAAGCCTGATAGGGTCCTAATTGGCTTGATCGGGTGGGTGGAGCTAGAGGTTAACAGGGATATTAACAGGCCAAGAGGGGTGTGGCACTTGCTTTGAGGGTGCAGCTTAAGGCGGGTATTCGTATGATTTTGAGCCAAATTCTGACTCGTGCGACTTTTTCGGGTCGGGGCGATTTTCATCTTTGTCGTGCGTCAGTTGTCAAGCAGTGTTCGTGCAGTGTACAGGGCAAAACGAGAGGCGATTATCCTCTCCCGACAGGCAATCGGATGGTAGGAAGAATTTCTGGCATGTCAGAAATTTTGGGGCGCTCCTCATGACTATATCGCACAGTTGAAGCAGAGCTACGAACCGATCGCCCTAAACTCATTGTTTTTTCCCTCACTGCACCTGTGCAAAAACAGAAGTTTAACCATTTCATCTGCAGCAAGAAATAAAATTAAAAGAGGGAGATCTTAATTTCTGTACCTAACAAACTAGCTACAAATGAATGTTGCTTACCTCCAGTTAGGGTTGCAAAATGGATAAACCATATATTACCCACATCTTCCAAGTCACCTGTGATGTAGCTACAGTGCCTCTTTTATTAATTTGTTAATCAATGTCCATGTTAAACAAACTGTTTTTGAAATAAAGCGACTTTTGACTAATTGCAGTGTTCTGAAATATTTTAGTTAATAATAACTGTTAATAATTTTAATTATAGGCCTATAATTCATTGTAATCGACCTTAATCATCTTAATATTGATAGCTGATGCTTGTTTTGACAATATCTCTGGATACATAACGTCTATTGGAACAACCCGGCACGGGGGTTTATCGCACATATTTCACACATATAGTGTGAGCACAGAAATCCTGAGCTTTATATCACATGCGATCTACTCGTTCAGTTTGTACCTTGTTGAAATCGCACAGACATTGCACAGTGCCCGCCTTTAGGGACACAAAAACTTCAACAGTGTGTGTGTGTGTCTCACCATCCCGTCAGTGAGCTCAGAGTTAGTCGGACTCTCCAGAAGCATCAGCTGTTTCTCAAAGAGTTGTGCAATGGCTCGATGAACCAGCTCGTACTGCTCCTGTCATACAGAGGGAGGTCAGAGTTTTTATTTAATACACTGAACCTGTAAGTTATTGTGTGTGAGGTGTTTATTTACTTTGGTCTGAACTGCAGAATGCCGCTGCGTCCTCATCTCCTGAATCAGCTGGAACACGTTAAAATCTTCAGGAATTCTCTGCAACAAAAACAAACCAGTGATGTCATCACTTCAGCGGCGAGACTAAAGTGTGTGTGTGTGTGTGTGCGCGTACAATACAGAGGTCTTGTGGAGTCCTTGCCTTAACATATCAGAGCTGTTTTGGCAGCATGAGGGGAAACTACATGATATGAGGCAGGTGGTTTTAATGCTGTGGCTGATCAGTGTATATTGCAAATATTCAATCTATTGTAAACTATAAACATGTCATTTTTGCAACCCTTGATGATACCAGATAAACCTACAATAAGATTGTACAGAAGAGAGGTAATGAGAAAAGACCCAAACAGATATGAAGAGTTATGGAAAAAGTGAGAAAAAAAAACAAAACAGTGGAGGATAAACAAAAGAAACCAGAAGACAAAACAAAATACTGAAGGCCTCAAATTAAGTTTGTTGTTACAATAGAAATTCATACATGTATTAGCATTTGAAACAAGAAAATCAGTTTGTTCTAGTCTTTTCTGCAATACCTCTACTATCTTTGACCAAATACCTTCTCATTTTGTCGGCTACTGTTCTCTCTACAGTAACCTATTGTTAAGGGGACATTATTAACATGTGCTAACCCTAACCGATACAATCTGTCATTACCGCAACAATTATTTATATTAACTATTAATCAGATTTTTGTTTGCAAAAATTATTTTAACACTTCAGTAGAGATGATTTACACATTAAAATGATAATATGTCATAAAAAGCTAAATGTTTTATCTTTGGCGTGTATGAAAGCAATTGATATCGAAGGTTAACATCAACATTTTCCACGGCATAAAGAAAATCATAAAACCCCCTAATTTTGAATTACTTTTTAATATTAGTTTTTACAAAAATGGATAAATCTTGAAAGTAACTGTAAATGTATTAAAAAAAATTAATAGAAATTAAAAAAGAAAAGGGTTTAAATGTAACGTTATTGTAATGTTGCGGTAAGGACATTTTGTAAAAAGAAGATATGAAAACCATAAAAAATAAACATGTTCCAAATTAAAATCTTAACGACAACATTAAATTTTGTGCACATCTTTTCATTTATTATGGACTGTGATGGTTAAAATTGAAATTCACGTGTGTGTGTGTGTGTGTGTGTCTGTATGTGTGTGTCTGTGTGTGTGTTACCCCAGCTTTCAGCAGGTTCCAGGTGTAGTCGATGGCACAGATGGCTCCTGTTCGCCCACAGCCGGCACTGTCCACACAAACACACATGCAGTCACACACTGATCATACACATTGTCATTTCATATCCAAATAGTACACACATTATACAGCACAGGTCAGAAGGCCATCGCTCGCTCTTCTCACCCATCCACATCTGTTCATCATCATCATCACTAACAGACTCAGGATCAGTTTCTTGCCATCAGCTCCTGAACTCAGACTCTAATATGATATAATCCATTCTGAGCCCATAAACGCCTGACTTAAAATCGCAGTGAAATGACAATGGACAATTCTTGTTTTATGGATTATTGCAGTGTTTATTCTAGATTTATCGGTGCACATCATCATAACAATCTTTTAATAATCTTGAATGAGAATAAGTTCCTCTTGCAGCATCTTTTCTCTTCTCTGATGATGTGGCCGGGGCTAAAACCTGTCACTCACAGGAGATCAGCCAATAGCAAACCACATCCAATCAATTCCACACAGACACAATCAAGCCCCGCCCACGCGTGTTCGTGTTTCAGAAGCGCTTCACTCGATATACGACACAATAGAGGAGAGAAGACCAGCGCAACTTCCCTTTCATGCCGACTTATACCTAAACCTCAGCCTGCCATTAATCTGAGACTATTACCTATCAGAACGAAGCCAGAGAGTCACAGCTACCGTTCATCATTAGAGCGTGTGTGTGTCTGTCCGTCTGAGGAACGACCACATCGGCTCGCTATCATTACCAGAGGAAATCAAGACTGAGGTTCATTAAGAATATATGAGAGGTCTTTCTGAACACAAGACCATCAGACACAAGCAGCTCGGATACCTGCAATGGACACAGATGGGAACGTCGTCGTGATCCTGATATTCCCTCATCAGAGCGATCATGTCCAAGATGGAATCAAATGATGACGGGACGTCGTGATCCGGCCAGTTCACATAATGGAACTGAGTCACTCGCCGGGTTTCCTGACAGACGAGAGAAACAGACACTGACAGTTACAAAAACTGAACTGATACAACAGCCAGATGGAGAGAGAGAGAGAGCCCCACACACACACACACACACACACACACACACACACACACACAGAGACTCACGTGATCAAACTCCACTGTAAGTGTCCGGATGAAATAATCCGTCCTTGGCTGCTCAGACTCCTGAAAAACAAACTTCTGTCTTTACTGATTCCTAACGGCTCATCCCAAATGAGATTTCGTTTTTAGAAGGTTGTTCATCTGGTATTTTAAATGAAACCCATATCTTGTGATGCGGTTTAATGTAAAGAACACTCACACACGAAACTACTCGCACATAAAGATCTAAAAAAATCTTTAAATCAGATAACAGGAAATAACTTTGTAAAAAAATAAATAATGATTTATACTTAACTGTTTTCTTAACTTCACTGTTTAATGTGCCAAATTTACTAGACAAATGGTGAAAAATCACAGTAAATCTGAGCGCTGCTCACAGTGAGGAAAAATCAGATACATATTCAATTTAGTCCCACATGTGAAAGTTTTCAATTTAGTCCCACATGTGAAAGTTCCTCAGACCAGGTTTGGGAAAGTAATGTGGACTCACACACGAGATCCTGAAGGGGCCGAACGTCACGGGCTCGTCTCCGAACATGGGGAAATAACGCTCGCACTTCTTCTGCAGACGAAAGGGAGTGAAGAACATGTTTGTGTCTGTGAACTAGTGCTGGGGAAAAATATATCGATTTCTGGATTTAAATCGAGACTCAATTTTACAAACTGATATCGATTCTTAAATCCCAATAATCGATTAGTCTATCCTGTTTTCAGTTGATGAATGAGCGGGACATTGTAGCGCCTCCCATCCAATAAATCGCAATAACTATGTGCTTTATTACATTTGATATGAAGCAAAGTCTCAGATTTCAAATTATGTCCATTTTATTACGACAATTTCCCGTAACGTCACATTTACCTCTGAAAAACAATATTCAGTGATAAACTCGTTAGTCAGCTCTAGAGAGGAGCATTCTGATAAATATGTGCACAATATTCATTATAATTTTTGATATTTTTCAATATTTAAAGCATGTTTGAATAAATATGTCAAGTTTTTATGACAGACACAATTGAAATGTTTATATTTAAAAAAATGAATTGGAGTAGAATTATGTAATTGTCAAGGTAGTTTTATAACTTTATTATTATTAAAACTTTCTTGAGCGTAATGTAAGTGTTTGTATACAAATCAGTAAAAAATAACCTTCAGTATTATAGTAATGTATCGACGGACTCCCATCTAGAGTTTACAGCATTAGTTGAGAGATTTTTTTTCATGAGAAAATGTTCCATGTACTGTATCTGATATATGTCCCAAATAATCTATATGGAATTGAGTCGGAATCGAACCATGAGATTTGTGTCAATACCCAGCTCTACTGTGAACCTGAGCTTTTATGACTGAGCACAGAATCCACACTGAACTCATCCTTACCCGTCCCATCTCAAACTCTCGACACGCCATCATGATGACCTGCAGAACAGGAAGTCATGCGTCACTTATGAGAACACACTCTCACACTCAATCACTCTCTCACACTCACTCTCACGCATGCTCACTCTCTCACTCAATCACTCAATCACTCTCGAAACTCACTCTACGCTCACACTCTCACACCCAATCACTCTCACGCTCTCTCGCTCTCTCTCGCGCTCGCTCTCTCTCACGCTCGCTCTCTCGTGCGCGCGCTCGCTCTCTCGCGGTCGCACGCTCACTCTCGCGCTCTCTCACTCTACACTCACGCGCTCTCACGCTCTCTCACTCGCGCTCACTCACGCTCACTCACTCACGCTCACTCACGCTCTCTCACTCACGCTCGCTCACTCACGCTCGCTCACTCACGCTCGCTCACTCACGCTCGCTCACGCTCTCTCTCACGCTCGCTCACTCACGCTCGCTCACTCACGCTCGCTCACTCACGCTCTCTCACTCACGCTCGCTCACTCACGCTCACTCACGCTCTCTCACTCACTCACGCTCGCTCACGCTCGCTCACTCACGCTCACTCACGCTCACTCACGCTCACGCTCACTCACGCTCACTCACTCACGCTCGCTCACTCACGCTCGCTCACGCTCGCTCACTCACGCTCACTCACGCTCGCTCACTCACGCTCGCTCACTCACGCTCACTCACGCTCGCTCACTCACTCACTCACGCTCGCTCGCTCACTCACGCTCGCTCGCTCGCGCTCACTCGCTCACTCACGCTCACTCACTCACGCTCACTCACTCACGCTCGCTCACTCACGCTCGCTCACTCACGCTCGCTCACTCACTCACGCTCACTCACTCACGCTCACTCACTCACGCACTCACTCACTCACGCTCGCTCACTCACTCACGCTCGCTCACTCACGCTCGCTCACTCACGCTCGCTCACTCACTCACGCTCGCTCACTCACTCACGCTCGCTCACTCACTCACGCTCACTCACTCACGCTCACTCACTCACGCTCACTCACTCACGCTCACTCACTCACTCACGCTCGCTCGCTCACTCACGCACGCTCGCTCGCTCACTCACTCACTCACTCACGCTCGCTCACTCACGCTCACTCACTCACTCACTCACTCACTCACTCACTCACTCACTCACTCACTCACTCACTCACGCTCACTCACTCACTCACGCTCACTCACTCACTCACGCTCACTCACTCACTCACTCACGCTCACTCACTCACGCTCACTCACTCACGCTCACTCACTCACGCTCACTCACTCACGCTCACTCACTCACTCACGCTCACTCACTCACGCTCACTCACTCACGCTCACTCACTCACGCTCACTCACTCACACTCACGCTCACTCACTCACGCTCACTCACTCACGCTCACTCACTCACGCTCACGCTCTCACCCTCACATGCTCACCCTCACACGCTCACCCTCACACGCTCACCCTCACACGCTCACCCTCACACGCTCACCCTCACTCACAGCAGAATCACTCACCGCAACCCTGTATTCCCAGATCATCCTCCAGAAGTCCAGCACAGTGTTGGGCAGCGGCCCCTGAGTGGCGATGTAGGTCTCCGGCCCGTCTATTCCCTGCACACACGCACGCACGCACGCACGCACGATCAACCACACGGCGATCTACAGTCTCCACAGCTTCATCAGACTGTTTAAGCGAGAGTCTAGTTGATGTTTATGTATGTCACATCAGGGCAAAGATAAGAAACTCTTCAGCTCAAGAGTCAAGAAAGCAAACAGCTGTTGAATGGAGAGTAACTATGATTGCGCTGATATACATGTCTGCATTCATACACACACATACGCTGAAGGGTGTCTGCAGAGACAGGAAGTCTTCAGTACCTTGATGAAGTTTGCATTGATGTAATCTGTGTCCTGGTTGGATGTTTTTAACGTCATCTTCACACGACTGTGGTCGACTGACGTGCGAGAGAAAGACAGTGTCAGCAGATACATACACACTCACCAGAAACAATACACAAGCCTTCCTCACACTATCATCATCCTCATCTTTATCTCTGTCCATGAACAAACATCACTCGTGTGATCTCAGACGGACACATGTTAGCACTGGATCACGAACGTTTACTCACACGGCAGAATGTCCTTGTATCGGTTCTTCTTCACGTTTTCCTCCTGCTCTCCTACATTAGTGGGGTAGATCTTCTCTGTTCTGTATTTGGTTGATAATCGGCGTAATCTCTGCGAAAGACACACAGAACAGCTTTCACAGAAGAAAGATTGTGTTTAGCCACAGACATTTACAGCAGAGTTCAGCACTTCAGACGCAGGAGCGAGTGCGAACAGATGTTACTGTGGAGATTCTCAGATCAGCTGCAGGTTTAGACCATCAGCACTTTATTAGAGAGAGAACGTGAAGGTAAGTGTGTTTGTCATGTTTATGCGACACATCCACATCACACATCCGCACAACATCCACTCAGATATAGTAGAATCCTTTCTGTCAATAAACCAATAGTTCACTTGTGAGCAACATGCGAGCGACACGCATGTTCAAACATCATGTCTGTCTTTCTCCTCCTCCATGTGGCTCATCAAATATAGGAAGCTGTGTGTGTGTGCGTGTGTGTGTGCTGCAATACTTCCTTTCCTGCCAGTGTTGGGGAGGAACAATGGCCGACATGACACAATTCTGCTGTGTCGTCTTCTCATTGGTCCATTTCCTGGTCCACCGGTCAGAGCCGACGCCCACATAACAGACAGGCACATCAGCCACATCACACACACACGTTTATCTGTCTCAGACTTCTATTGATGTAATGTCTGTAACCACTGCAGACGGACCCACAACAGAAGTGTGAGAGATGGAGATCACGGACCGCTCTGCTCAGGTTTACATCAGTCCATTTATTACTGTGCCATAATACACTCACAACAAACCACACAAAAAGTGTGATTACATGAGACTAGTTACTCTAAACCAGTTTATAATGAAACTCTGACAGCAGCAGTGACTCAAAGCCCCTCCCTCCTGCTCACCCCCGTCCCGAGTGGCTGAGCACTTGAAGGCTGTGACACACACACACACACTCGATCACGTGTGGATTGTGTCCACCTTCACACAGATGATTCAACATCCCTTAACACTCATGAACACGTCCAGCAGATACTGACACCCATTAACATTGTTAACCCATTACTAACCCTAACCCATAACCAACACTAACCCATAACTGAAACATTACTGACACCATTACTGACACAAACCCATACTTACACCATTACTGACACTAACCCATAACTGACACCATTACTGACACTAACCCATAACTGACACCATTACTGACACTAACCCATTCCTGCCGGCCGGTCAGTGCGCACGTAACAGACGCATGATCGCGTAGCACCGAGTGCGAATTGACCCTCTTCATTAAAAGCTAATGTATGGAAAATTGGCATAATTTCATTGTGGATAATATTGTATTTTTTTCATGTTTCAAATGATCAGCCATATTTGAGGTCGATGTTTTCCTGCACACTGTAATTATGTGTTTATATGGTTGTTAACGATAAAGATCACTCACTCACAGACTTACACACGCGGATGTTTTTTTTTTTTTTTTTTCACTAATCAACTCTTTTTTGGTCGACTATTAAGGGGCCCAGCTGAACACACATGAAAGTGACTAATCAGTGACAAATCACTGAAAATTAAAAAAAAAAAAAAAAAAGAATAGAGAAATAGAGAAAGTGACATGACACACACACAAAGTCAGTTATGAACACAGGAAAGCAGGACAGAGGGATGAACACACACTCGTTTCTCACTGAAAGTATTTTTACACAAAACAGGATGTGGATGTCAAGGTCAGAAGCCCCACACACACACTCACACACACGCGGACGGACGCACGGACGCACACACACACACACACACACACACACTCACTCACACGGACGGACACGCGGACGGACGGACGGACGGACACACACACGGACGGACGGACGGACACACACACGGACGGACGGACGGACACACACACGGACGGACGGACGGACACGGACGGACGGACACGGACACACACGGACGGACACGGACGGACACACGGACGGACACGGACGGACGGACGCGGACGGACGGACGGACGGACGGACACGGACGGACGGACGGACACACGGACGGACGGACACACGGACGGACGGACACACGGACGGACGGACACACGGACGGACGGACACACGGACGGACGGACGGACACGCACACGGACACGCGCGGACACTCGCGGACACGCGCGGACACGCGCGGACACGCGCGGACACGCGCGGACACGCGCGGACACGCGCGGACACGCGCGGACACGCGCGGACACGCGCGGACACGCGCGGACACGCGCGGACGGACGCGGACGGACGCGGACGGACGCGCGGACGGACGCGCGGACGGACGGGGACACTCACGCGCGGACGGACGGGGACACTCACGCGCGGACGGACGGGGACACTCACGCACGGACGGACGGGGACACTCACGCACGGACGGACGGACGGGGACACTCACGCACGGACGGACGGGGACACTCACGCACGGACGGACGGGGACACTCACGCACGGACGGACGGGGACACTCACGCACGGACGGACGGGGACACTCACGCACGGACGGACGGGGACACTCACGCACGGACGGACGGGGACACTCACGCACGGACGGACGGGGACACTCACGCACGGACGGACGGGGACACTCACGCACGGACGGACGGGGACACTCACGCACGGACGGACGGGGACACTCACGCACGGACGGACGGGGACACTCACGCACGGACGGACGGGGACACTCACGCACGGACGGACGGGGACACTCACGCACGGACGGACGGGGACACGCACGGACGGACGGACGGGGGCACGCACGGACGGACGGGGACACGCACGCACGGACGGACGGGGACACTCACGCACGGACGGACGGGGACACTCACGCACGGACGGACGGGGACACTCACGCACGGACGGACGGGGACACTCACGCACGGACGGACGGGGACACTCACGCACGGACGGACGGGGACACTCACGCACGGACGGACGGGGACACTCACGCACGGACGGACGGGGACACTCACGCACGGACGGACGGGGACACTCACGCACGGACGGACGGGGACACTCACGGACGGACGGGGACACTCACGGACGGACGGGGACACTCACGGACGGACGGGGACACACAGGGACGGGGACACACACGGACGGGGACACTCACGGACGGGGACACTCACGGACGGGGACACTCACGGACGGGGACACTCACGGACGGGGACACTCACGGACGGGGACACTCAGGGACGGGGACACACAGGGACGGGGACACACAGGGACGGGGACACACAGGGACGGGGACACACAGGGACGGGGACACACACACTGCTCTGGCTTCCCATAATCCCCTGCATTTGGCGTATATAATGCACACAATGACATTAAATAATCCTCACAATGCAAATCAAACAGACCCAAACGACACACGCTAAAATATGCAGTTAGATGCTTACAAGGCCGCAGCAGAACACACACGAGACCATTGTTACATCACTTCCTGTAACGGCTTCTGGGAATTTCTGAGCTTTAATGGAGTGACTTTTCCACATAAACTCTTGAAAACACAGAATGAATGAACACCAGAAACACACACAAGCGCAGGCAGGAGTGTGCTTGTGTGTGTGTGTGTGTGAGAGAGAGAGAGAGAGAGAGAGAGAGAGAGTGTGTGTGTGTGTGGGTGTGTATGTTTGTGTGTGAAAGAGTATGTTTGTGTGTGTGTGAGAGAGTGTGTTTGTGTGTGTGAGAGTATGTTTGTGTGTGAGAGAGAGAGTGTGCTTGAGTATGTTTGTGTATGTGAGAGTGTGTGTGAGTATGTTTGTGTGTGTGAGAGAGAGAGAGAGAGTGTGCGTATGTTTGTGTGTGTGTGAGTATGTTTGTGTGTGAGAGTATGTTTGTGTGTGTGTGTGAGAGAGTATGTTTGTGTGTGAGAATATTTGTGTGTGTGTGAATTGTGTGTGAGAGAGTGTGTGCGTATTTGTGTGTGTGAGAGAGTGTGTGCGTATTTGTGTGTGTGAGAGTATGTTTGTGTGTGAGAGTATGTTTGTTTGTGTGTGTGTGTGTGAGAGAGTGTGTGAGTATGTTTTTGTGTGTGTGTGTGTGTGTATGTTTGTGAGAGTATGTTTGTGTGTGAGAGTATGTTTGTTTGTGTGTGTGTGTGAGAGAGTGTGTGAGTATGTTTTTGTGTGTGTGTGTGTGTGTATGTTTGTATGTGTGTGTGTATGTTTGTGTGTATGTGTGTGTGTATGTTTGTGTGTGTGTGTGTGTGTGTATGTTTGTGTGTGTGTGTGTGAGAGAGAAAGTATGTTTGTGTGTGAGAGAGTGTGTGCGTATTTGTGTGTGAGTATGTTTTTGTGTGTGTGTGTGTGTGTATGTTTGTGTTTGTTTGTGTGTGTATGTTTGTTTGTGTGTGTGTGTGTGTGTGTGTGTGTGTGTGTGTGTGAGAGAGAAAGTATGTTTGTGTGTGAGACAGTGTGTGCGTATTTGTGTGTGAGAGTATGTGTATGTGAGAGAGAGAGTGTGTGTGAGTATGTTTGTTTGTGTGTGTGTGAGAGAAAGAGAGAGTGTGTGAGAGAGTATGTTTGTGTGTGTGAGAGAGAGTATCCTTGTGTGTGAACATGATTGTGTGAGTGTGTGTGTGAGTGAGAGAGAGAATGTGTATGTTTATTTGTGTGCGCGCGCATGTGTGTGAGTGTGTGTGTGTGTATGTGTGTGTGTGTGATTGTGTGCGTGTCTGTTTGAGGATGTGTGTGTGTTTTATGTTTGTTTGTTTGTGTATCTGTGTGTGTGTGTGTTTTTTGTGTGTGAGAGTTTGTTTGTATGTGTTTGTTTGTTTGTGTGTGTATGTTTGTGAGATTGTGATATGTGTTTTTGTGTGTGTGATATGTGTTTTTGTGTGCGTGTGAGAGAGAGAGAGAGAGAGAGAGAGAGAGAGAGAGAGTGAGTGAGTGAGGGCCGCAGTGAGCTGCTCTCAGTAAAGTGAACATGATCAGGTGTGTGTGTGTGTGTGTGTGTGTGCGTGTGTGTGCGTGTGTGTGCGTGTGTGTGCGTGTGTGTGCGTGTGTGTCGTTATTTCGTCAGTGATCATCAGTGTGTGTTAGCTGTGTTTCTCACCATGAAGTCCGAGCTAAAGTTATCTTCTCCTTTCTGCTCGCCGCTTCTCATGGCCTCGATGAATCTCTTCAGGATATTCCCCTGCTCCATCCTGGCGGCCTGCTTCACTCATCAGCAAACCACAACAATAAATACATATAAATATGTCCAGCAAAAGCGTCCTTTGAGCGATTATTCCAACATTTTTACGACCCCATGTTCCTCTCGTCCCTGCGGTGTAACGGCACACGGGAGCGAGCGGCGCGCGTCAAGATGATGGAGATTCGCTGTTATAAATCACTTTTAATTCCTCCAGATATGATATGAGTTTTATTAATGAAATAACCAGCGCGCCCCTCCCTGCGGCTGCCACATTCACATTCACACTGAACACACACACACACACACACACCGGACCGCCCGAACCCGCTGCCAGCGGACACGCCCCTCACTGCTACCCTGCCTCTGATTGGCCAACAGCTGGGACTTCTCCAACGCTGATTGGACAAAACCACCATTCAATCAAAGACATGCTCAGATTCCTTGCTCCTGACTGTCAGGTCTGACTGTCAATCACTGCGTGTCATGAGTTAACCTCTGATTGGCTGATATGGTTCCGCCCACTTCCCTGAGCCATGTTTCCCCCTCCTCTTCCGCGCTGACATACGGGCATTACACAGCGTCACCGTCATCGCCGCATTGTCTCAGACTCATCTATGACTTGATGTTGAGTGTAAATAATGTCCCTTGTTTTGCAGGTCGAACGATGTTCTCATCAGTCAGAAAGTTCAGCTCAGTATTCATGATGAAACAGCATTTCTAACATTTTCTGGTATATTAAGATTATTTTATGCAATCAGTCCTGTTTGCCTTTGAGTGGGATTTTAATTTATTTGGATCTGAAACAGTTTCACTGCTGCTAGTGACTGAATCTGACAGATGATTTCTATAAATGAACACTATAAATGTCTTTGCCTAATTACTTAATTGTACAGATCGATAACCGTCACTCCTGTTTCCTCGTGTTTTGTATTTACAATAACTAAGAATAAACTAATTAAGACTACATTTTCTTTATCATATTTGTGTGATTTGGATCTTCTTTTCATCCTTTCATCATTTGGGTTAATTTGTTTTCATTTGGATTTGGAAATTGTTGTCCACTGGTTTTTATAAAGATAAAAGTAGAGTGTTTAATCAGACACACACACACATTGATTTTCCACACTCTGAAAGTGATGCAGTTTAAAAAAAGAGCCTTTACACTCTTTCGAAAGCCACAACACTTTATGTTTTATAAGCATTATAGATTATGTGTTCACATGAGACTAGAGTGATAACATCACATACTAACGTTCGATACACACAAGTGACATAAATACTGGTAATGTGAAGCAAACGCACCCACAGGGATTACACCACAAACACACAACAGTTCTTGCTTCATTGCAAACGTGATTCTGTTACAGAAATAATATTCATAGAGGAAAGAGACACTCAGGCTAGAAAACATGCTCATCACGCACACACACACACACACACACACACACACACTCTCTCTCTCTCTCTCTCTCTCTGTCTCACACACACACTCTCTCTCTCTCACACACACACACACACTCTCTCACTCTCTCTTCTCTCTCTGTCTCACACACACACACTCTCACGTGTGAATGTGAGAGAGTGTGAGTGAGTGAGTGAGTGAGTGAGTGAGTGTGTGTGTGTGTGTGTGTGATGCTGTTGACTCTGGTGTGTCTGAGGAGATGGAAGAGAACGTTTCTGTGAGCAGCTGAGTTCAGGAATGTTCTTCAACAAGCCCTGACGCATCACATATCTTCCCTCTTCTGCACATGCACACACACACACGCGCACGCACACACACATTGCACACGCATGCACACACACACACACACACACACACACACACACACACGCAGAGATTCAGCATGAAAGTGCTTGTACTGAAATACTTTCCCTCAAGCCAAAGACACACAGTAACTTCTGGAACACGGACAACAGGAGGTGATCAAACCTCCACCATCCCGCTTCCCATTGGTCAATACACCATCCCGCTTCCCATTGGTCAATACACCATCCCGCTTCCCATTGGTCAATACACCATCCCGCTTCCCATTGGTCAATACACCATCCCGCTTCCCATTGGTCAATACACCATCCCGCTTCCCATTGATCAATACACCATCCCGCTTCCCATTGGTCAATACACCATCCCGCTTCCCATTGGTCAATACACCATCCCGCTTCCCGATTGGTCAGTACTCCATCCCCCGCTTCCCATTGGTCAATACTCCATCCCGCTTCCCATTGATCAATACACCATCCCGCTTCCTATTGGTCAATACACCATCCCGCTTCCCATTGGTCAATACACCATCCCGCTTCCCATTGGTCAATACACCATCCCGCTTCCCATTGGTCAATACACCATCCCGCTTCCCATTGATCAATACACCATCCCGCTTCCCATTGGTCAATACACCATCCCGCTTCCCATTGGTCAATACACCATCCCGCTTCCCGATTGGTCAATACTCCATCCCCCGCTTCCCATTGGTCAATACTCCATCCCGCTTCCCATTGATCAATACACCATCCCGCTTCCCATTGGTCAATACACCATCCCCTGCTTCCCATTGGTCAATACACCATCCCCTGCTTCCCATTGGTCAATACACCATCCCCCGCTTCCCATTGTTCAATACACCATCCCCTGCTTCCCATTGGTCAATACACCATCCCCCGCTTCCCATTGGTCAATACACCATCCCGCTTCCCCATTGTTCAATACTCCATCCCGCTTCCCATTGGTCAAAACTTGCCGCCCAGAACACAGAACATCCCAGTCGAGTGAAGGGATTGCTGGAACTGAAACTGAAGCACACATCTTCCCTAATGCAGACTAAAACACATCTATTTAGCCTCACATACTGACTTTATTTGTAGTTCATACTGTTTTAATACCCTGTATTTTCTTTCTCATTTTTAGGAAAAGCACTTAATTACCATTGTTTATTTCTATACCAAATGTCATACACTTGCAATGAAGCTAAAAATATAAACAACAACATTATTATGTTAGTATCCTATATTTTTACCAAGAAACTTACGACAAACATGTCTTCTAATATCCTCAGTTGTTGCGTGTGCCGAGCTGCATCGAACACATTTGTAAATTACTTTCCTTGAACCCATTGTGCGAGTTCTCTTTAATACCGTGTGCTTTATATACATGTTGCTGATTGGACTGCAGTTCTGACACACCCACCAAACAAGAGAAAACGCATCTCAAACCCCGTTGCACACCGCTTCCAGGAAACATGACGTTCAATCCGGAAACCGTAGCAAAACGTTGCGCACCGTTTTGAACTTGAACGTGCCCGCTATATAAATACACTTGACTTGACTTGACTTGACTCTCGGCCAATCAGAGCTGGACTCCACACACACTCCGGACTCCTTCCTCTCGGCCAATCAGAGCTGGACTCCACACACACTCCAGGGGCACGTTCAAGATCACAACGGTGCGCAACGTTTTGCTACGAATTCCGGGTTGAACGTCATGTTTCCTGGAAGCGGTGTGCAACGGGGTTTGAGATGAATTTCTTTTTGTTTGGTGGGTGTGTCAGAACTGCAGTCCAATCAGCAGCAACATGTAAATAAAGCACACGGTATTAAAGAGAACTAGCACAATGGAAGTAATTTACAAATGTGTTCGATACACAACAACTGAGGATATTAGAAGACATGTTTGTCGTGTGTAATATTGTAAAAATATAGGATTTCAACATAATGACGTAGTTGTTTATATTTTTAGCTTCATTGCAAGTGTATGACGATTGGTATAGAAATAAACAATGCATGTAAACTGCTTTTCCTAAAAATGAGAAAGAAAATACAGGGTATTAAAAAAACAGTATGAACAACAAATAAAGTCAGTATGTGAGGCTAAATAGATGTGTTTTAGTATTTATTTGGTAAGATGTGCTTCCATTTCAGTTTCCACTAATCCCTTCACTCGATTGGGATGTTTTCTTGTGTAACTTTAACATCGGGCATATTTTGTAGTATTAAACATATTTATACCGACTTCATCAGGCTCTGAAAATTCTTCACAAAGAACACAAAAAGCCTTCTCAGCTGCCGTAGTTGCAACTCTTGCGTCATCACAACAGTGCGTTCAACGCGTCAACGTTTCTGTTTAAAAAACGTTCTGCAACGTTTTGTCGGCGCTGAACGCAGCCCAGGCTCCTTACTCTCGGCCAATCAGAGCTGGACTCCACACACACTCCGGACTCCTTACTCTCGGCCAATCAGAGCAGGACTCCACACACACTCCGGACTCCTTCCTCTCGGCCAATCAGAGCTGGACTCCACACACACTCCGAACTCCTTCCTCTCGGCCAATCAGAGCTGGATTCCACACACACTCCGAACTCCTTCCTCTCGGCCAATCAGAGCTGGACTCCACACACACACTCCAGGCTCCTTACTCTCGGCCAATCAGAGCTGGACTCCACACTCACTCTGGCCCCCTTCCTGTTCGCAGGAGTGACGAGATAGTTAGCAGATTGGCCTCACTCAATGGTTGGTGGTCTAAGTGGTGTCCGTTGAATAATATAGAATTCATAGACAATTGGAAAAGTTTTTGGGGCAAGCCTGACCTGTTGAAAAGAGATGGTGTTCATCCCTCCTGGGATGGTGCTGCTCCTCTCTCTAGTAATATGGCACATAGTTTTAGAGCTAAAACATGACAATCTGGGGCCCAGGTCAGGAAGCAGACAGACTGGCTAAACCGACCGTCTGCTAGCGGCCTCGCGTCACCAAGGTCAGATAAATCCCATCACATAGAGCCTCTTTCACCTAGATATCATCATATAGAGACTGTGTCTGTTCCCCGAATTTGGAAATCCAAAAAACGTCAGGTAAAAAATGTAATGTGATGTTCAACAAATAAAAAACAGATATAATACAGATGAGCAAATGATAAAGCTTGGGTTGCTGAATATTCGATCCCATACTTCAAAATCGCTCATAGTTAATGATATGATTTCAGATTATAATCTAGATGTGCTGTGTTTGACAGAAACCTGGCTAAAACCAAACGATTACATTACTTTAAATGAGTCAACCCCACAAGATTACTGTTATAAACATGAACCTCGTCTAAAACGCAAAGGGGGAGGAGTTGCTGTAATTTATAGTAATATTTTCAAAACCACTAAGAAATCTATTTTTAAATATACTTCTTTTGAAGTGTTGGTGCTTAATGTAAAAATATATAGTGTAAACGATAAATCACGTTTGAGATTTCCGCTGGCTACTGTATACAGGCCACCAGGGCACCATAAAGATTTTATCAAAGAATTTGCGGACTTTCTATCAGAAATAGTATTGGCTAACGATAAAGTACTAATTGTTGGTGATTTTAATATACATGTAGATAATGAAAAAGATGCATTGGGATTGGCACTTAAAGACATTGTAAACTCAATTGGAGTTAGACAACACGTGTCAGGACCCACTCATTGTCGTAATCATACTCTAGATCTAATATTATCACATGGAATAGATGTTGATGCCGTTGAAATTCTGCAGCAGAGCGATGACATCTCAGACCATTATCTAGTCTCATGTAAATTACATTTAGCCAAGGCTGCAAAGCCGACTCCGTGTTATAAATATGTTAGACCTATAACTTCTGCCACTAAAGATTGCTTTATCAATAATCTTCCTAATCAGTTTCATCATCTCAGCATCCCGGATAGCTTAGAAGAACTTGATATTGCAACAGAAAATTTTAACTCTCTCTTTTCTAGCACTTTAGACGAAGTTGTTCCGTTGCGCTTAAAGAAGATTAAAGAAAATAGCCCAACGCCGTGGTACAACGAGCACACTCAGGCCCTTAAGAGAGCAGCCAGAAAAATGGAGCGTAACTGGAAGAAAACAAAACTAGAGGTATTTCGGATTTCATGGAAAGAGAGCTCGATTGCTTACAGAGAGGCTTTAAAAGCTGCTAGATCTGCTTATTTTTCAACCCTATTAGAAGAAAATAAACATAATCCTAGGTATCTATTTGAAACAGTGGCTAAACTAACGAAAAAGAAAGCTTCAAGCGCAGAAGTTTCCGAGCAACACCGTAATGACTTTATGAACTTCTTCACTTATAAGATTGATAATATCAGGGACAAAAATATAACTATGCAACCGTCTACTACAGTATCGCATCAGGGAGTGCATTGTAGTCTCCCTGAGGAAAAATTTTATTCATTTGTTGCTATAGGAGAGGAAGAATTCTGCAAACTCGTTAACTCATCTAAATCGACAACTTGTATGTTAGACCCTATACCGACTAAGCTACTGAAAGAGATGTTTCCAGAGATCATAGATCCTCTTCTTAATATCATTAATTCGTCTTTGTCTCTAGGATACGTACCAAAAACCTTTAAGCTGGCTATGATAAAACCGCTTGTTAAAAAAACGGAACTTGATCCTTCAGAATTAGTCAATTACAGGCCATCTCAAATCTGCCTTTTCTGTCAAAGATATTAGAAAAAGCAGTATCGTCACAACTGTGTTCCTTTCTTGAAAGAAATGATATCTGCGAGGATTTTCAGTCAGGATTTAGACCGCACCATAGTACTGAGACAGCTCTCATTAGAGTTACAAATGATTTACTTTTATCATCCGATCGTGGTTGTATCTCTCTATTAGTGTTACTTGATCTTAGTGCTGCATTTGACACACACAATTGACCACAACATTCTTTTAAATAGACTAGAAAACTATGTTGGCATTAGTGGAATTGCACTAGCATGGTTTATATCATACTTATCTGACCGTTATCAGTTTGTAGCAGTAAATGAAGAGATGTCTTATCGATCACAAGTTCAGTTTCAGTTCAGTTTACACCATGTACCACAAGGCTCAGTACTAGGACCGCTGCTGTTCACTCTGTACATGCTACCATTAGGAGATATCATTACGAAACATGGAATTAGCTTTCACTGTTATGCCGATGATACTCAGCTGTATATTTCTTCAAAACCTAACGAAACTTACCAATTCACAAAATTAACGGAATGCATAGCTGATATAAAAAATTGGATGACTAGTAATTTCCTACTACTAAACTCTGAAAAAACAGAGATTCTAATAATTGGACAAAAAACTTCCACACTTAATAACCTAGAATACTGTCTAACACTTGATGGCTGCTCTGTTAAGTCTTCGTCGTCGGTTAGGAACCTGGGTGTGCTCTTTGATAGCAATCTTTCATTTGAAAGTCACGTGTCTATTACAATATAGAATTATTGTAATGCTCTACTGGGTGGTTGCCCTGCCCGCTTAATAAACAACTACAGCTGGTCCAAAACGCTGCAGCTCGAGTTCTTACTAGAACCAGGAAATATGACCATATTAGCCCGGTTCTGTCAACACTGCATTGGCTGCCTATTAAACATCGTATAAATTTTTAAATATTGTTGATTACTTACAAAGCACTAAATGGTTTAGCTCCGCAGTGCTTGAGCGAGCTCTTAACGCATTATAGTCCTTCACGTCTATTGCGATCTCAAAATTCGGGCCAGTTGATAATACCTAGAATATCAAAATCGACTGCTGGCGGTAGATCCTTTTCCTATTTAGCACCAAAACTTTGGAACAGTCTTCCTACCATTGTCCGGGAAGCAGACACACTCTGTCAGTTCAAAGCTAGATTAAAGCACATCTCTTTGACCTAGCATACACATAATATATTATCGACTTCTATAATTCAATGTTAGGCTGCATAGATTAGGTCAGCCGGAACTGGGAACACTTCCCTTAAATCCTGATGTACTCGTTACATCATCATAAGAAGAATGGCATCTACGCTAATTTTAGTGTCTTTGTTTATCCCAAGGTTTTCCCGCAGCCTATCGGATCCAGGCCGTATCCAGATCTGACTAGGAGCTTTGCCTGGACCCGATGACAACGCAGTGCTGAAGTGCCAACTAGCCTCTCCCTATGGAGGATCCCTTTCCCACTCTACAGATAAAACGTTGTGATTCCGGTTCGCGTACCCACCCCGAAGTGATCAAATAAAACAAAATTCTGTATCAAATTACAGTTACTGTAAATCCGGCCTCTAGTTCATAAACGCCAGAGGAGAACTGGCCCCCGACTGAGCCTGGGTTCTCCCAAGGTTTTTTTCTCTCCATTAAGTCACCTGATGGAGTTTTAGGACACCAGTAGGTCACCTGATGGAGTTTTCGGTTCCTTGCCACTGTTGCCTTTGGCTTGCTCAGATGGGGATATTCAAATTAATTAACCAAACATTAATACCATTGATCAGCCCTTCCAAACGTGGATGTTTTTTTCCACTAAGAAACAAACATTGTTATGTTATTTGATTGATACTGTGAAGCTGCTTTGATGCAATTTATATTGTGAATCGTGCTATATAAATACACTTGACTTGACTTGACTTGACTCTCGGCCAATCAGAGCTGGACTCCACACACAATCCGAACTCCTTCATCTCGGCCAATCAGAGCTGGACTCCACACACACTCCGGACTCTGTGTGTGAAAGTTTTAAGTGCGAGACACAAACAGCTGTAGGAGACACACAATCACACACACAGTGTGACCTAACACTGTCCTGCAAATATACTGCAAATATACTGCAAATATACTGTTCTGCAAATATACTGTCCTGCAAATATACTGCAAATATACTGTCCTGCAAATATACTGCAAATACACTGTCCTGCAAATATACTGTCCTGCAAATATACTGCAAATATACTGCCCTGCAAATATACTGCACTGCAAATATACAGCAAATATGCTGTACTGCAAATATACAGCAAATATACTGTCCTGCAACTATACTGTCCTGCAAATATACTGCAAATATACTGCACTGCAAATATACTGCAAATATGCTGTCCTGCAAATATACTGTCCTGCAAATATACTGCAAATATACTGCACTGCAAATATACTGTCCTGCAACTATACTGTCCTGCAAATATACTGCAAATATACTGTCCTGCAAATATACTGCAAATATACTGTCCTGCAAATATACTGCAAATATACTGTCCTGCAAATATACTGCAAATATACTGCACTGCAAATATACTGCAAATATGCTGTCCTGCAAATATACTGCAAATATACTGTCCTGCAAATATACTGCAAAAATACTGCACTGCAAATATACTGTCCTGCAACTATACTGTCCTGCAAATATACTGCAAATATACTGTCCTGCAAATATACCGCAAATATACTGTCCTGCAAATATACTTCAAATATACTGTCCTGCAAATATACTGCAAATATACTGTACTTCAAATATACTGTCCTGCAAATATACTGCAAATATACTGTACTTCAAATATACTGTCCTGCAAATATACTGCAAATATACTGCACTGCACATATACTGCAAATATACTGCACTGCAAATATACCGTCCTGCAAATATACTGCAAATATACTGCACTGCACATATACTGCAAATATACTGCACTGCAAATATACTGTCCTGCAAATATACTGCAAATATACTGTACTTCAAATATACTGTCCTGCAAATATACTGCAAATATACTGTCCTGCAAATATACTGTCCTGCAAATATACTGTACTGCAAATATACAGCAAATATACTGTCCTGCAAATATACTGCACAGCACATATACTGCAAATATACTGCACTGCAAATATACTGTCCTGCAAATATACTGCAAATATACTGTACTTCAAATATACTGTCCTGCAAATATACTGCAAATATACTGTCCTGCAAATATACTGTCCTGCAAATATACTGCAAATATACTGTCCTGCAAATATACTGCAAATATACTGTCCTGCAAATATACTGTCCTGCAAATATACTGCAAATATGCTGTCCTGCAAATACACTGCAAATATACTGTCCTGCAAATATACTGTACTGCAAATATACTGTCCTGAAAATATACAGCAAATATACTGTCCTGCAAATATACTGCAAATATACTTTAAATATACTGTCCAGCAACTATACTGTCCTGCAAATATACTGCAAATATACTGTCCTGCAAATATACTGCAAATATACTGCACTGCAAATATACTGCAAATATGCTGTCCTGCAAATATACTGTCCTGCAAATATACTGCAAATATACTGCACTGCAAATATACTGCAAATATACTGTACTGCAAATATACAGCAAATATACTGTCCTGCAAATATACTGCAAATATACTGCACAGCAAATATACTGTCCTGCAAATATACTGCAAATATGCTGTACTGCAAATATACTGTCCTGCAAATATACTGCAAATATGCTGTACTGCAAATATACTGTCCTGCAACTATACTGCAAATATGCTGTACTGCAAATATACTGTCCTGCAACTATACTGTCCTGCAAATATACTGCAAATATACTGCAAATATACTGTCCTGCAAATATACTGTCCTGCAAATATACTGTACTTCAAATATAGTGTACTTCGAATATACTGTCCTGCAAATATACTGCAAATATACTGTACAGCAAATATACTGTACTGCAAATATACTGTACTGCAAATATACTGTCCTGCAAAAATACTGCAAATATACTGTCCAGCAAATATACTGCAAATATACTGCACTGCAAATATACTGTCCTGCAAATATACTGCAAATATACTGTCCAGCAAATATACTGCAAATATACTGCACTGCAAATATACTGTCCAGCAAATATACTGCAAATATACTGCACTGCAAATATACTGTCCTGCAAATATACTGCAAATATACTGTCCTGCAAATATACTGTCCTGC
>JAROOJ010000054.1:205000-260734 GCA_030578275.1 Meda fulgida | reverse complement strand
GACAGCAGGATTTTCATTTCAGCCCTGACAAAAAGAGCAGTCACTCTGGATCTCTGTGCTCTTCGCTGTGCCAGCCAGCTGTGTGCAGAGGCAGGGCGAAAGAGAGGGCAGCCAAACCCTAGGGCTGCCCCGATGACCCCAAAAGCAATCCCACCTGTTCACAGCACCCGCTCAGGTGTGACTGGAATCTGTTTTTTGGCTAGGGGAGAATAACAGTGGCTGCTGGCCTACGATTAGCATTTGACTGTTATGTAGGAGCTTTGCATGTATGATCTCGCCCCAGCTCTGCTAATGTCATATGAAAATGCGTATGTGTGTATGTATGTAATACTCAGCAAGGACACATTAATTTGATCAAAAGTGAAAGTAAATACTTTTACATTGTTGTAACCTATTTATGTTTCAAATAAATGCTGTTACAGCAAATAAAACTGACTAAACTGATCACATTTTAATAATTAGCCTGAAGAAAACTGACAAATAAAAAGTGTTGTATAATATTAAGCAGCACAACTGTTTTCAACATTGATGATAATAATAAATGTTTCTTGAGTACCAAATCAGCATATTAGAATCATTTCTGAAGGATCGTGTAACACTGAAGACTGGAGTAATGATGCTGAAAATTCAGCTTTGCCATCACAGGAATAAATTACATTTTACATTGAAAACATTGAAAAATATATTGAAAACAGATATTTTAAATGGTAGTTCTGTTTTTACTGTATACAGGTCCTTCTAAAAAAATTAGGATATTGTGATAAAGTTCATTATTTTCCATAATGTAATGATAAAAATTAAACTTTCATATGTTTTAGATTCATTGCACACCAACTGAAATATTTCAGGTGTTTTATTGTTTTAATACTGATGATTTTGGCATACAGCTCATGAAAACCCAAAATTCCTGTCTCAAAAAATTAGCATATCATGAAAAGGTTCTCTAAACGAGCTTTTGTGCTTATTTTGTGCTTATTTCTTTTTTTGTGCTTCTCGCCATTTAGTATTGTGTTTTTAAGATGCAATGTCAAAAGGCAAGACATTCCTTTTTGAAAAACAGTCCTTTTCTTTCAAACTGACAGTTTTACTGATTTTGAAAATATGTAGTTTTACACATCCCTAGACAGGACAGGATTCCCTTCCTCCTAGTCTAGCGAATCAGATACCCTGGCTGACCACAGAATAACCCCACCTCCAAGGCCCCCCCTACGGTAATTCCAAAACAAATGGCGATGGCTAAACCAGATGCTAGCGAGCTTAGACTGAGACTAAGACAACACACACAATGAACTGGAACTTGTCTTAGAGCTTAACTGCGTTCCAGACCTTAATCAAATTAGTTCTTGTGAGATTTAGATTTTTGCTAAATATGAACCAAGTGAAGACCATTGTCTTTACTGTAGAGAGAAAAGCCATCAAAATCATCATCTCATGACGACATTGTTGGGAAATGCTTTCAAACCCTCCCTTTGGAACAACTCTCCATTATCACACCATAACCACTTTTAATAATTTATAAAACTGCAACTGATGCATCAACCCATTTACAGCATCTTTGTATTAGAACGTCTTATAATGACTTGCATATTATTTCCTGGAAGACTGTAATCAAGCAATTACCATTATATCTTATCGGCCAAGTGGAACGTTGGAAGCTTGCAACCGATTTGGTCTGTATCCGTAACTCCTCTCAGTAGTTTGGAGAGAAGTGATGCTCCTATGTGAAAAGCACAGGACGGCGCGGTATCTCTTCATTCCCCTCCGCAAAGGGAATGCTCCACAGGCCTGCCAGCTCGTCCTGACAACATAACCCTCTTCCCCAGTCTCTCTCCTGTCCGTCAGAGTCCTGACACCAGCGACTGAGAGCCAGACATAATCACTGCTCCGCATGAAGTCACTGACTGCTTTCCAGAAGACGGCATAACTCTATAATGGCCTGGACTGTGAGCCATTAAGGATGGGTTGTACCCAAGTTCAAGGACCAAAGCATTGATCTGGGAGATACTGGGATAAATATCTGTCAGATAATTGTTTGGCACAAAAAATGTTTCAGTTTGCCATATATTTCATTGATTAACATAGTTTGAAATACTTTTTTACTTATACTTTTTTCTTATGAAGAAGTGCTCTTGCTTTTGTGGTGTTTCCTAAATTAAAAAAATGATTAAAATCGATTCTGCATTATGTGATTTCATGGAGAAACATTGCACCGTTTTCCCGGAGAACATGAATGTGCAATTCAGATCAATGCAGCCGAAAAGTCCCAATGTTCAGTGTGAAATGTGATCGTCTCTAGGGGTCAGATGAGACTTGAGAAAGGGCCATTGACCTTGTCTTTGTGAGACTGGCTGGAGTTGACTGCAGAGTAGCCAAGACTTTCCCACACTCACAGCTGCTGCTGATGAGCTGAGCCGTGAGGGGCGTTAGCCTGCACTGACGTCAGCTCCCTGACACCCACTGGGACACATTCATCTCTGCTACACACACACTCTTGCTACCATCCATGATCGGGCTCTCCTAAAGCAACACATTTATCTCATCATTGAATACATAAGGATCTCATCATTTTGTACATGGTGTTTTTGCTGGCATAAGGTTTAAATATTAGTCTTGGTATTTTTGTTGCTCATTTTCAAAGCCTTTATTCACATACTAATGTGGGGGTTTCCAAACGTGTTTTTTTTTTGTTTTGTTTTGTTTTTTTGAACCCTTAATTGTTTACTTGGTACCCCCTGGGATTTTAAGATCACAAAAAGTGATCTATTTTTGTTGTATTTTGATGGGCTGTATTTAATTAATTAAAAAAAACAGTAAAACAGTTATATTGCGAAATATTATTACAATTTAAAATAACTAATTTCTATTTTAATATATTTCAAAATGTAATTAATTCCTATGATGGCAAAGCTGAATTTTCAGCATCATTGCTCAGTCTTCAGTGTCACATGATCCTCATAAATCATTCTAATATGCTGATTTGGTGCTCAAGAAACATTTAATATTATCAATGTTGAAAACAGTTTTGCTGCTTAATGGTTTTGTGAAAATTATGCTTCGTTTATTTTTAGGATTTTTTGATTAATAGAATGTTCAAAAGAACAACATTTATTTGAAATATTTGTACTGACTTTACTGTCACTTTTGATCAATTGAATGCATCCTTGCTGAATCAAAGTATTATTATTATTATATTATTGTTTGTTGCTAATTCATGTTTGGTCATAATACATCAACTAATACACCTTGATACAACTTAAAATATTAACAATGTATTTGTGTGTAAACATTACCTTTTAAGATTAAATACTGTAGAAACATAGTCTATAATTGCTCTATTGCATTACATAATATTAACTTATAGAAGCTTATTGTAATGTGTTGCCGAAAAGAGCTTTCAAAACCAGCCAAACATGATATCAATAACTTACAGTAACTACATGCTTGTCATTTCATGTATTGTATATCCATAGCTTCATTGTGCTTGATCTCCGATCATATAGTATTTGCCTATGAAATAACTTCACCCAACTGTTTGCTGTATTTTAATCAATTAAAACCGGTTTCTCATTTTCATAAAATCATGACGTACAGACTGGTGTTTTCCCGCTCTGCCTCTCTCTTACCCCGAGTCTCTGCATGTAAGGTGATACGTGATCATCAGTGGTTTGTTGTTCTGCTTCACTGCCTGGTCTGTTGTGTGTTGATGAAGCTCTTGACTGGCTCTGTTGCTTTTGAGGCTGTTTTTGTTTGGCCAGCCCTGGTTGGCCTCTTGCTTTCGGATGGTTTGTGCAGTTATTTAGCCACTCAACTGAGATTCTCTCAAACACAAACATACAATGCTCTTATACTCTGTCTCTCACTTCATCACTTTGATGCTCTCATTATGACAATGTAGTAGTGCAAATCCTTTTTCTTTTTTCTTTATTTTTGTTGACAGCTCTTTTTTTTATTTAGTATACTATCATTGTCAGCACAGATCCTACATCATTTGTGTTAGCTTTGGGTTTACGTAAAAAGTATGATCAATTTGACCTTAGGTGAATGTCTGCAGACTAGAGTCTATTTCGAGTGAACTATTTCAGAGTGTTGTAATGCAAATACTATATGACACATCTTTCCCACAATGCACCTGCGGGTTATCTGTAAAAAAAAAAAAAAAAAAAACAGCACTCTCTTTTTGCCATTCTCACTTCTGCAGGGTCTGATTAATCGAGTGTATTTGTACACATACATGGTGTCAGTGATGTGGTGTTTTTTTCAGTTATAAATTTGTTAAGTGCAATTCATACTGACAGTGGCTTAAATAGACGTCTGATATGATGAATATGTTTTCAGCTTCTGAATAAAAAATAAAATTTTGCTTGTTTTACTATATTGGGTGTAACCATCGTAAGATTCTAAAGAACAAAACTTTCTTTAAAAGAAAAAAAAAATTACAAGATACCGTTCAAAAGTTTGGGGGCAGTAAGATTTTTGTTTTAAAGAAATGAATTAGTTTTATTCTGCAAGGCTGCATTAAATTGATCAAATGTGACGGCAAAGACTATTTAATTTTTTTTTACGAAACAGTTCTATTTTAAATGTGCTGTTCTATTGAATTTTCAAATCTTCAAAAAAAATCAAGATTTTTTTATTTATTTCGGGTTCCCCAAAAACAACAGTGTTGTTTTTAACAGTGGTAATTTATTATAAATGTTTCTTGTGCACCAAATCAGCATACAGTAAAGGATCATGTGACACTGAAGACTGGCGTAATAATTTTGAAAATTCAGCTTTGCCATCACAGGAATAAATTGTAAAATATATTAAAATAAGATATATGTTTATTTATATTGAAATAATATTTCACAATATTACTAGTTTTACTGTATTTTATCTAATAAATAAAAACTTTATGAGCATAAGAGCATAAAATAAACATTTAATATAATTTGACTTTAGATTTTTATTAAGGCTAGGTCAAGTTGTCAAATGGTGTAACCCTAATATGACTCAACATATTCATAAATTGTATTTGTTAAAATTCTTTTTACCTTTCAAAATATTTTGGAAAACTTTTTTTTTAAAATAGTGGTTGAGATTGTACACTAACATGCAGTGAAGGTAAGATGATATTCTTTTACTTTTTACTGGTTTACACCTGGTAGTTGCATTTCAAGTGTGCCTCCTGTAATAACATGTGATCAGATTTCAAGGGGATTTCATGACTACATACATCACAGAGTGTAGAAGGAAAATCTGCATGGTGTTCCTCTCAAATGTACATGCAATAATAAAAAAACAAACATGTTTTAAGTGGAATACAGGAGTAGGCCTATCTGTATTAAGTGAACCTTAGCTGTGCTTCATATGTCACGTCAACATCCGTCTTTAGTGTGTGTGTGTGTGTGTGTGTGTGTGTGTGTGTGTGTGTGCGCGTTTTCAAAATGTTCTTTTCTTTTAAAGCTCCATGCATCTGGTGAAAAAAACAACAACTTTTTTGCTGTCTTTGATTGACAGGTATGTAGGCAGTCTTTCACTGTTGTCTGGGACATAACATTATTCAAAGGTTTGGGTTCTGTAAGATTTGGAATGTTTTTGAAGAAGTCTCTTATGTTCACCACGGCTGCATTTATTTGATCACACATACGGTAGAAAAAAAAGTGAAATATTATTATAATTTTAAGCAACAATTTTCTTTTTTAATTTATTTTATGTAATTTATTCCTGTGATGGCAAAGCTGAATTTTAGCATCATTACTTCAGTCTTCAGTGTCACATGATCCTTCAGAAATCATTCTGATATGCTGAATTGGTGCTCAAGAAACATTATTATTATTATTTATAATGAATATTAAAAATGGTTATGCTGCTTAATATTTTTGTGGAAAACATAATGCTAACTTTTTAAAAGAAAGCAGAAAAGTAGGTTTTAAAAAGCATTTATTTGAAATAGATGTTTTTTGTAACAATGTAAAAGTCTTTACTATCACTTTCACTATCACAAGTAATTAATTCCTTTTTCAAGATATCTTAATGACCTCATACTTTTGAACAGTAATATATCAGGACGAATAAGTTGAAAATGCATGTATTTGTAGTTTAATAACAAATGTACGAATGTGGTTTGAGTGATTGCCTCACAAAATGTTTTGAACCCCATTTACATCTGTATAAAGTGCTGTTCATTTCACGAAAACAGATCTTAATAGTTAATACCCGGCACACAGGGATCCAAATTTTGTAACAAATTCAAGGAAACAGGGTTATGAAACCAAACCCACCTTTATTGTTCTGGTATCTGTTACGTCTGTGAAGTTTACTAGCTCAACAGACCGTAAAGAACAAAAGTAGAGAGAATTGATGTAAGTAACTCTGTGACATTGTAGGGCGTTCAGAGGGTTTGAGCCTATGTTTGTGTAGATAGCAAGCTCTATGCCACATGGCTGATTTGATGGAAACGTGTCCGACCAGTGGACATTTTTGACCCTCAAAACTCTGCATGTGAGAGAGTGCTAGACTCCTTTGCTTTTTCTGGAACATCTCTCCTCCATCTATCTCCCGCCATCATGGTTGCCATGACGTTTGTGCTATTGTTTGCTGGCCTCTGTCAGGTTGCCATGGCAGTGCTTATTTGCCATACTAAATGTCTGATGGTGTTAAGCAGATGCTGACAGCTAATCTCTGTCTGATCTGTGAAACATCTGAGTTGAGAGCAAAAGGCCATGCACTGTGTTGACATCACAAGCATATCCCGATCCAGGGATGGAATCGAGTCATTTAAATTCAAATGAATCTTCATCTGTGTCTTGATGTGGATTCATGTTGTTGTGTTTTAATTTATTTTAATTTATTGACTCAGTTTGCAGTCTCACATATGAGTGTTTCCATCAATTCCATCTGTTGCTCTCTGAGCCTCGTGCGTGTCGGATAAGTAAGAGTCTGTGGTCATGTCTTTTGGACAGCTTTGAGTGCTGGTTTTAAAGATCAGAGCTGCTGGAAGTGACACATGACACGGCCAGCGCAGGTGCAGGCACTTCTGCTTCGTCTGAGCCTCTTCTCTCACATGTCACCAGTACTCCCCCATGTGGTCAAACACTGCTCTGTCATTCAGTTACAGTGACTTTCCGAGACCGCTCGCATATGAGCCGTTGTTGCCCGAGAACTCTCTCGAACTCTGCTCGACTGATTGTGTGACGTGCCGCTGTTTTGATAATGAGGCTGAACTCTTGTTCATTTGTGCTTGCTTGGTGGTTACATTTTTATTTCTTTTTTTTGCCAACGTACCCTGAAAAGTTTTCCATATCCCCGAAAGAAAGGACTTTATCTCTCTTTATTGTTGTAAACGGAAGTAAACCAGCCTGTTTGGTGCAGAAAATGTAAAAATAAATGGGTTATAAATACCTTAATCTTCAACAACATTTTTCGTATACATTCATAGAAATTGTAAACACATTGATATTGGAAAAATAAATTAACCTTTTATTTTTTTGTCACCTAGCTTGACATGTCTGTTTTCCTAAATTTGCTAAATGATAAAAGTTATATTTAGCTAAATGCAATGCATAATGAAATCACATTTTATCAAATATCTAATTAGTGTGTGAGGTGTGTGTTTTGTTTTGCATTGTATTGTTGCTTCTAAAAAAGATTGTGACTTGTGTAAGTTTGCTTTGAAGTTTGGGCCTCTATGTTTGGTGTGTAATGGATTAGTTCAATTTTCAAAGAATGAGTTTGAGTCTACAGACCATTATGGTATTTAGACCTTTTTTTTTGTTTTACAGTGTAACTGTAAAAATGGCTTTGCTACTTCATGATAGCAGAAAACAGGCAGAGTCTGTGACCTATCTCTGTGATAGTGTTGTGGGACTTGGCTTCTGTTGGGTGACTTTCCTCTGAGTCTGAGACCGATAACGTGGAAATGCAGTCAAATGACGTAGTTTGGCTAGATAAGATCTGTGAGCGCTATTGTTGACGTCTCATTGTGGTTAGAGTGGTTTTCTTTTCTTTTTTTTTATTTGCAAGCGCTAGAAAGGTTTTCATTTAGCAGCTTTCTGCTCACAAAAAATGTTTGCTCAGGTGCAGACAATTTTCACTCCCTCATCAAACGGTTGTACAAACCAATACTTAGAACAGTTTTTATTTTTTAAATGCTTATAGGAACTTCAGCAACATAAAAATAACTCATTTAACTGCTTCTTTGTCTTAACTTTCCATAGGTTTTGTGCAGGGTGGCAGTCGTGAAAGAAGTGTGCTTTTAAAGAGTCTTTGTTTTTTGTCCTTTTAGATGATCCTGTGGGACTGGGACCTGAAACAATGGTACAAGCCCCAATATCAGGTCAGTACTGCTCATTTTTAGCTAATTCTAATTTAACTAATCTGTGTATTTCAACACACACACACACACACACACACACACACACACACACACACACACACACACACACACACACACACACACACACACACACACACACACATATATATATTACATTATTAAATATATTATTATAAAATCTAATTCAAAACATTAGATACTAATATAGTATCTCATCAATGATACTACAATAGCACTGATGTAAAGTCAGGAATAAGAGTGTAATCTGTGTAGTCAGTCACATACACTCTCACTCTCTTTCTGTCTGAAAGACCCATATATCGTCCATCTGAGGACCGTTTGTAACCTGTTAGCATGCTGAGGCCTGTAGCCCCTCCATCTGCCCGCCGCTCATTACTGCGGCTGACCTGCGAGTGGATAACCCTCATCCTGGCTCACATAAAGTTTGCCAAATGACGTCAAAGCCTGGAGGAAGTGCTCGATGTGCACTTTTACCACACACGTGAGCACGCACACACGTGCAGGTCGCAGCAGTGCCTCCACTCTACTTTATTACTTTCATCAGAACCACCCCCTTCAAGAAAATTATGTTGGTTTGAATTAAATACAATCAATAAAATGAGCTCAGCATGTACGCACAAGGCCGAAGATGGATTAAAACTAGCTGAGTTTATAGATACACCCAGAGTTCTTCCTGTAATATCATTATGAACGGTTCCTTTTTTCCGCTGAGTGGATATCATCAAAAATTGTCTCTGCTACTTGGCTAGATTTATCAAATGGATGGCTCCGGGAATGAGTCATTCTTTGCTACAGTTACTACTTGCACAAGTCTGGAGCAGTAGGATGGCCTTCCTTTTGTTTAAACAGTAAAGCATGGTGCTAGCAATGCAGAGTCATGGGTTTGATTCCCAGGGAATGCATGAATTGATCAAATGTGCAGCATGAATGCAAGGAATGGAAAAAAACATTAACACTTCAGTTTAGGGTCCAGTTCTCACTAGCTTATTTGCATGCATATTTGTAGGATATTGGCTGTGTATTAGTACTTAAAAAGCACACATTAATGCCTTCTTCTGCATGATCATTATTCTCCTCTTTATCCAACCCAATACCTTAACTTAACAACTACCTCACTAACTATTAATAAGCAGTTATTAGGAGTCTATTGAGGGAAAATTCATAGTTAATAGTTAAGTGAGAATTGGACTATAATCTAAAGTGTGACCGAAAAAAACTTTTCCAAATGTCAATGTTTGAAAGCTCACTGTACCTCTAAATTACCACAAGGAGGCAGTATAAGTCCCATAAACAGATAAGTGTGAGGTAAATTGCTGTTTAATTTTTGCATTCTATGGATGTTGTAATGTGTGCTCTGTGTGTGCTTAGGGTGCAGTGAGTGGGAATGGCGTGGATCTATCTGTAATAAACGAGGCCAGGAACCTAGTCTCAGACCTGCTGATGGACCATTCTCTCTCACCCCACGTCCTCTCCTCACTGCGCAGCGTCAGCAGCCTCATGGGAACTTTCTCTGGGTCCTGCCGGCCACGGGTCAACCCCTTCACACCCTTCCCAGGCTTCTACCCCTGTGCTGAGATAGAAGACCCCTCAGAGAGATTAGAGAGAAAGCCAATGAAGGTAGGTGAGCAGCAGTGTTGGGGAAGAGATATATATAATGTACATACATAAATACACTTTTTTTTTTTTTTTACTATTTTGTCAAAATAAATTGCATTTGACATTACACAATAAAATCAGTTGTTTTAATTGCTTTTAGTCATCACATTATAATGTACTACTATATGATAAATGGTTGTTCATTATGAGATTTGCATTTAATAGTGTTACATCGTTAATGCGTTTAAAATAGTCCTTTTGTCTGAGAAAATATGGGAAATTAGAATGCACAATTAAATTTCGAATATCGGCCATTATATATCCAGTATGGACTGATACCATTAAATTAAAAAATGTAATGTTAGCTGAAAACCCATATGGTACAAATACACTACCATTCAGTTTTGGGTCAGTATGATAAAAAAAGAAAGAAAAAGAAATTAATACTTCTATTCAGAAAGGTCAACGAATAAAAAATATATTTCAAATTATTTCAATTTCAAATAAATGCTGCTCTTTTAACGGTCTTTTCTTCAAGGAATCCTGAAAAAAAAAATTTCACTGTTTCCACAAAATTATTTTTATTTATTTATTTATTTTTCTGAAGGATAATGTGACACTGAAGACTGGAGTAATGTCTGAAAAATAAGCTTTTCCATCACAGGAATGAGTTACATTTCAAAATAAACTGTTATTTTGAATTGTAGTACTGTTACACAATAATAATTTAGGAGAGTGTTTTGAAATATTGCCTCAACTTAGGGCTAAGTGCGCAATACCATGGGACATTAGGATGGTTTCTGGTTCGATCACTGCAAGTAGTAATACATAAGCCATTACTGTTGTGCCCTTGAGCACAGTTGTTCCCTAGGTAGCTCCAAAGGGATTTTCTCTGTAACAGGTGTACTGTCAGTCACGTCTGCTTATTGACTACCTTCTAAACGACTGTGTACTTTCAGGGTCTGAGCAGCAGGAACAGTCTCCCTACCCCTCAGCTGAGGCGCAGTTCAGCCTCTTCTTCTCTGCCCCCAATGGAGTCTGCCTCCTCACGCTGGGAACGAACCAATGGAAAGAGGTCTCTCTCTGAGCTCAGCAGGTCAGGCCTCACGACTACACTCTGTACAGACCTTAGGGCACTCTCTATACTCCTTGAGGGTGGACGAGGACAGGAACACAAGTGCATTTGTATCTGTGGATTGGTAGTCATCACCACATGTGATTTATAATATCATGAAATGTTTTTATAAGGCAATAGTTTTAAGATTTTGTTAGGACAATGTGCTTTCTGTAATTTTACTGCTTGTCCTCAAGGTGGCAGTGTTAAAAAGAAATTTGTCAGCAGCTGGTTTTAGAATCCCTAAAAGAAACTTCATCTGAAGTAAATGGACATCTCTCGTCCCTTGCGTAATTAATAAATATTTCAATTCATTAAATCACTTAATTGTGCTTTCAGCTCTCAATGAAAATGTAGTAATCTCAGCTTTGTTTTAACACATTTTCCAAATCTGGAAATTAAAATTTCCAGATTTTCTCCCATACTTTAACACTGGGCCTAAAAAGGGTGACTTGACTTCTATACTTTTTTTTCCCTTACAGCCAGAGTTTTGTTTCTAATGGGCCCAACAGCAACTTGCTGACTATACCTAAACAGAGATCGTCCTCCGTCACCCTCTCCTACGGCCACACTGTACCCAGAAGACCAGGTCAGCACCAATCAAGAGTGAAATAACCTTCCCTTCATATCATTTTTTGTGAAAAAAAGAGGTTATTCAGGCTGATTTAGATGGCTTTACTGCACTGCAACAGCTTTATCCTTATGTTGGCAACTGACAAACAAGTATGTCTTAGTAACTTACTATGCAACACCTGATCCAAGGTCTTAGAAATCTAATCTTGTTTTCTTTCTTTTTCTTTCTTGTTTTTTAATGATTGTATTATAATTTATAATGTACATTTATGTATTCTACAGATATGTCAATCTAAAGAGTTTTAATAGTGTCTGGTGTAACCCCTAAGTAAAAAGTAGAAAAAAAGAAAAAAAAAATCAATCCTATTTTTTAAGGTTTATAAATGTATAATGACCCAAACACACATGCATGAGGGTCCTTTCTACTTGATTTGTTGCAGGTCAATAAAATGGCTACCTGTACAGTATGTTGATTACAAATCATTTATTTAATTGGACAGACAAGCAATGATAATGGATTATTGCCAGCATTTATTTTTCAAGAATTTCAGTATGTTTCAGTATGTTAATGAGACCTTTACAGACCTTTGGCAGTCTCTGTACAATTACACTACCTTGACTTAAAGCCCAGAAAAATATCAAAATTATATTGATTCTGAAATGGACAAATATGTTCATCATAGCAGTGCATCCGATTATTTTTGTATATATGCTTCTTCTTTTTTTGGATAACTTAGTAGATTTATTTTTCTCATATATATAGGTGCTTCTCCCAGCCTGAGCCCTGTCAGTTCCCCGAGTCACAGTCTCTCTGCTGCTTCCGGCTCGTCTCTGGTCACACGCTCTCCGGTGGAGTTCCCAGACACTGCTGATTTCCTAACCAAGCCTAGTGTCAACCTGCACAAACCTCTGGGCTACATGCTGAGCTCACCTGATTTCCAGCAACCGTATCGAGGTCATGTCTCGGCCCCCTCGTGTACCAGGTACTGTAACTTCTAGAACTCTTTCCCTATTCTCTCTGACGAGTAGACCAATGAAGCTGCACCTTATAAGATAAATAATTAATTGTATTTTTTTTAGTTGTGGCCGACAGATGCTGAAAGGTGTGGCCAATGTGGAAATGGGTGAGGGCCATCACCCAACAGCCAATGAGATGCAAAGAACACGCTCAGGTAAAGTTATTAAGCTATTTCAGGAATATATAGGAATATAGTAATTACTGAGTCTATCTTTTGGTTTAACGCTCAAAATGATGCTTTTGCTTGCTTGTTTAGCTGAAGGAGCAGAGTATGGTGGGGAAAACCTAATCCGAGAGGAGAGCGTGGAGGCTGAGTCTCAGGAGGAAAGGACTCCAGACACAGCGGAGGAAAAGCTAAATAGCCAGACCGAGGAAGAGGAACAGACCTCCAGTACAGAGCAGACCTCATTAGATTCTGAGGTAAAGCGCACACACGGTGAACTGCACTTTATCCCCACATGGTGTCATTATATTAATGTCTAAAACATTGCCTCAGGAACTGAAATCAAGATCCAGTGTTGCTTGTGGACAAGTAATTTTAATTTATTAAATGCTGTTTCGCCTTAGAAAGCCACACAAGAGAAGAGCTTTTCTTTCACGTAACCTCAGATGCCCTCACCTCGATTCCACCGCTCTCCCGCTCCTTTTATTGGCCAATCTGGCAGTTGTTAAAGTGGCCAGCTGTTGAACAAGCCGAGTTGAGTTTAGAAGAAGAGTGCTTATTTGCATTCCCATACTTTTGCATTGTTATGTGGTTGCTCGATTTATATCTGTGGCTCTTGAGTGGATCTCTCCTCAAACCCTCGGTTTATTGTTCTGCACAAAGGGGTCTACAGTAAGAGCGTGTGAGGACAACATAAATTAAGCTGACTTAGTAAAATATTTTCGTTGTTATCTCTGGAAAAGTGTCCAGGCATGAGTTTTTCTGTAAAACTAAGCTGAGATTACTGCAAAACCTTTTACCTTCTGTCTGCTGACTGTGATTGATCTCTGGCAGGGAAATGAGGAGTTCAGGTTGGACTCTATGCTGGTGGAGCATGAAGCACTCATGGAAAAGATCAACACCTGGAACTTCCAGATCTTTGAGCTGATGGACATTACAGGAGGGAAGACTGGCAGGATTCTCAGCTATGTTAGTGCTTTGTAATTCCAAATATTAAGCCCAGCATTAAAAAATCCTATTGACATGATGAAGCTAATGAAATTCCTGCGTTCTGTAAATCAGTATTAGTCAAATTGAGAGTTTTTTCATCACTTTGGTTGAAAACATGGTTCTCTTTTAGATAATTAAAACCATTCCCGTTTCGTTAAATCCAACCAATTACACACTTTTATTGTCTGATCTGATGTGAATGGCATTTCATAGATTTAGCTGGATGTAATGCTAGTGCTCTCTCTCAGTTCTGTGTGCCAATAAACATAAATCTGCAGGGACTCACTGGCTCACTGCTTGTCTTGTCTTAATGAAGTTCTGTTTGTTACATTCTCTCAGGTGGCCTACACTTTGTTCCAGGACACGGGTCTGTTTGAAATCTTCAAAATCCCTGTGCAGGAATTCATGACGTACTTTTGCGCTCTGGAGAACGGCTATCGTGATATCCCCTGTGAGAAAAAAAAATCTTGTTAAAGTTAAACATTTGAAAACTGGGTTATAATTGTTCCAGTATTTCACAAATTGGACCACAGTGCAGATTTGTGTCATGTGAAACTGAGAACGGTTGGAAATGATTCCAGCGAAGCTTTAATGTGTTATTTTATCTGCTCTCCACTTAGATCACAACCGGGTCCATGCCACCGACGTCCTTCATGCAGTGTGGTATCTTACCACCCAGCCAATCCCAGGATTTCAGCAGATCCACAATGAGCATGTCACAGGAAGTGATACAGGTACAACTGTGCTCTCATTCTCCATTACAGTTTTGCCATCAAGAAACTTTGAGGTATGTGAGTGTTACTGAGGCAGGGTAGTATAGTGGACTGGTATCTGAAAGGTTGTAGGTTCCAATCCCACAATGACCGATTCATGGTCTACCATCACTGTGCCCTTGGATAAGGTACTGGATGAAACTTTAATACAGAGTACATGATGGACAGATTCAGGTTTTAGCATCTGTTTCCTCAGTTATGTCTTTAATTATATTTAGCATAGCTCCTGATCCATCAGAAATAAATTAGAGGCCATTGCTCGGTCTTAGTTATTCCAGCCAGCGGCGCAAATGCTGTCCGATTAGAAATCGTCTGTTGCGATTGAGATCTGAGGTGGCTGCTGGCTCAGCATGTCCGGGGCTTATTTTAAGTCTGCTGATGGCCCTTGTAATTTCTCAAATGGAGTTCACTCTGACTCACTCTGCTGCTGTTCCACGCAGCAGCCATCTCTGGCAAGCAGAGGTGTTGAATCACACCGAGACCAGTGACTTCACTAGCTGGCTCAAGTACAGAGTTACAAAATATTCCAAAATCTTTGGGAAAGAGATGGTGGAGTATGATTTCAGAGTATTTGGTTTGCTGTAAAATCAGTCGGCTTAGTTGCAGCTTCTTGGCGGGTTTGATTCTCTTATTTCACTAGTGATGTTTAAGGCCTATGCACTCCAATTTTAAATTAGCAACACAGAAAACATGCGTTAATATAAACAAATAATAAACTGACCTGATTCTTTTTTGGCATGTTTTTTTTTTTTTTTTCATTTGCTGAACATATTTCATATAGTTTATATATATAGTATTATATTCATATAGTCATTTAGTTATATAGGTTTTTTTTCTTCAGGTACCGGTCGATATTGGATATATTTGGCCAAAATTGCTCATGCCCATTTCCCCTGGTTTTTCCATGGATTACTTTTGTTGTCATCTAAAACTCACTTCAAGATAATCTTTAAAAACACTAATAATTTAAACTGTTAAATGTGATCTTATACTGCAAAGGAAATTCATTTTGAAATCTGCTTATTATAATGTTGTGATGTCTAAATTCACTTACAGCATTAAATAAATTGAGTTTAGTTTTCAGTATTATTATTGACTAATCACGTGATCATTTTCACCATTCAAAATGTGACTTGTCGGCTAATTCACATTTTTAAAACAAAGCAAGCTGCGTGTGTCAACTAGGTGGTGTAAGATACTGTATTGATTTAGGAATGGACTGTCACCTGGAATGGATATGTAATGGATAGTGTTTTATCACTGGTTTACATGGTCATTTTTTGTTTTTATTAGATTCGGACAGTGGAATTTCCCCAGGTAGGGTGGCATATGCCACGTCCAAAAGCTCCTCGTTTTCGGATGACAGTTACGGCTGTCTGGCCTGGAATGTCCCTGCGCTGGAACTCATGGCACTATATGTAGCAGCTGCTATGCATGACTATGATCACCCTGGTCGCACAAATGCCTTTCTTGTAGCCACTAACGCTCCTCAGGTTAGTAAAAGAACAATCTTTTTTTTTTTTTTTTTTTGCAGTTTAGAATAACTGGATTTTGTATAGTTAAATTCGTTCTGAATAGCTTATTAACACAGTTTTGGTTATCGAGTTTTCACACTGTTGTGTTAAGAAGTGAAGCCAGCCCATCTTTTATCTGAAGCATATGATTTTGTAATCAGAGCATGGAACTTCTCGACTCATGCACACTGTTACTCTCTTCTTCTCTCTTTCTTTCCCTGTTTCCATCCACACACACACACACACACACACTCACTCACTCACTCACTCACTCACTCACTCACTCACTCACTCACTCACTCACTCACACACTCACACACACTCACTCTCTCTCACACAGGCGGTGTTGTATAATGACCGTTCGGTTTTGGAGAACCACCATGCAGCCTCTGCCTGGAGCCTGTTTCTTTCCCAGCCTGAGTTCAACTTCCTGTGCAGCTTGGACCATGTTGAGTTTAAGCGCTTTCGGTTCCTAGTGATCGAGGCCATCCTCGCTACAGACCTGAAGAAGCACTTTGACTTCCTAGCAGAGTTTAATTCTAAGGTAGGTAATAGGGGTGCACTGATATGGTATCAATAATCAGTAACGTGCACAACAGCTTGTTGTGGGTCAATACCAATAAATACAATTTACGTTTTGGTCAAATCATCATAGAGATCAGATAGTCATCTGTCATTGGAAAGACCTCAGCTATTCAAATGAAACTAGCATACCTGTTTCACTTGCAAACTACGGTAAGTATATTAATGTAAAACAGCACATGCGTATTAGAACAGAAACATTAGAAAATTTGCATCCTCTAGTCAGTAGTGTAAATTGAACTATGGCCATTAAACCGTCAAAAACTGGAAAAATCAACATGAACAGACTTGTATTATCAATTATTATGGGAGCTCAATTAATTAAAAGCAGTTGTTATTATTATCAATGTGGAAAACCGTTTTTGCTGCTTAATATTTTGTGGAAACCATGATGCTTGTTTTTTTATACTTTGAATAGAAAGTTCAAAAGAACAGTATGTTTGATTATTTGTATTTTTTTTTACATTTTAAATGTATTTACTGTCATTTACTGTGTATTTACTTTTGATCAATTTAATGAACCCTTGCTGAATAAAAGTATTATGGAAGTATTATTTTTCTTTTTTTTTTTAATCCAAGCTTTTAAACGGTAGTGTAACACGGTTTACACAAAAATATTAAGCAAAAACTTTAAAAAATTGATTATAAGAAGAAATGTTTCTTTAGCACTAAATCAACATCAAAAGAGATTTCAAAAGGATCATGTGACACTGAAAACTGTATCAGTGGCTGCTGACAATTCAGCTCTGTCATCACACAAATAAAGTCAAATTAAATATATTTAAATAATTTTAAATAATAATTTTAAATTGTAGTAACATTTAACAATATTTCTTTTTTACGGTATTTTTTTTTATTAAATAAATGCAGCCTTGGTGAGCTTTAGACTTTTTTCAATAACATGAAAAATCTTTATTATCTGCCTACTGCAAAAAAAGGTGCTTTCTTATGGTTTATCCTCTGATTGATATTTTTCTTTTTTCAGGTTAATGATGTGAATAGTCCAGGCATCGACTGGACTAATGAAAATGACAGGTTGTTAGTGTGCCAAGTGTGCATTAAGCTGGCAGATATCAATGGGCCAGCCAAAGACCGCAGCCTTCACCTCAAATGGACAGAGGGTATCGTCAATGAGTTTTATGAGCAGGTATGTCCGATTCACTTTATTACACAACTTCAACTGCAGCAACATGAGTTCAACATTTGTGTGTTTTTGCATTTCTGTCTTTATAGGGTGACGAGGAAGCCACTCTAGGATTACCCATCAGTCCTTTCATGGACCGCTCGGCACCACAGTTAGCAAAGCTGCAGGAGTCTTTTATCACGCACATCGTTGGGCCTCTTTGTAACTCCTATGATGCTGCAGGCCTGCTGCCAGGATACTGGATTGATGAGGAAGGCTCCGACGATGAAGAGGACACAGAAGACATTGAAACAGAAGATGAAGAGCTGGACGAGGATCTTGAACCAAGTATGGCTATACACTTCTGCTCATAAGCAGAGGCATTACCAGTAACACAAATTACGTAATCAGATTATTTTTCAAGTAACTAGTAAAGTAATGCATTACTTATAGATTTACAACATGATATCTGAGTTACTTTATTATTAACAATAAACAAGCCAGAATAGGAACATGAATACATGTGACAAATTCAATATCCCAACTCAACCTCCCTCTCCCTTCCTGCCTAACCACGTGGTCTCTTTACAATGGGATATATACTAGGTAGATAATATCACAGAAAAAAACAAAGTCACAGGAATTATAAAAAATAAATGACAGGAATACAAAAAAAAAAAACAGATAAGGTGGTAGGGTATTTAGAGTCCTGGTCATTGTTATGTGCAATTTACTTGGAAATCTTCTCCGCATCTGTAGTCCAGATTTTTTATGTAGGAATTTGTGCAAAATTCACCCGAGCCATGGATGATTCCAACATTATAATGTCCCAGAGTTGTGTCAACCACTTGTAAATATCCAGGGTGTGTGGTGGGAGCCAGTATTGGCCAAAATAGAATTGTCTTTCAGTGGGGGTTCAGCAGTATAGAAAAGTCAATCGTTTTTGATAAGGCTCTGTCCAAAATTTTTATGTCGATTTTTCTTTTATGTAGTGTCCAATATTTTTTGTGACAGAAGTAGCAATGAATCAGTTGTTGAATAGGATTCCTAGATGAGGTGAAAATTTTGCCCCATACTCTTACCTGTAGTTCGAGGTCTCTTTCCTGTGTACACAATATGGCTAAGCGTTTTCTTAGACTTTCCCGTACAACCATGAGATCAAGTGTCTGGAAGGAAACATTTCAAACCAAGCAATGATCGGATGTTTGGGGAGCAGTTTTCCCCAAGGCACCCCATAGGCTTCATAGCCGACCTGAGGTGCAGATACAAAAAGAGGGAAGGGGGTTCTGTTCCATACTGCTCACACAGTTCTTGAAAGGTTAACATGCATTCAGGTCCAGAAATATATTTCAGCATATAATTGTCCTACTGCGTCCAGCCTCTGGAGAAAAATGGTGCACTTCCCGAACGAATATTATTATTATACCAGATAGGTGTATGGGTGTGCCAAATATAAGAGTTATGAATGCATTTTTCCTTCGGTTTAATGTTAACTATTGTGTTGGCCTTTTGTAAAGGCTTGCATACATTTTTTTTCCTGTTCAACCCAGAGAACAGAATGTCTATTTTGCCTGCTAATCTCTCTCCAAGGAACCCTGGGAAGTGGGTTGAGCCAAACCTTAATGTATTTTATTTGAAAGGGCCTATGGTACAATTCAAAATTCGGGAGCACTTATGTTTTGCACGCAGCAATTTCTCAAATTTAAGTCTGGGTTGTTTACAGTTCCAGGGAAATTTACATCGTGTAGAATCAAGTTTGTGCCAAAGTTACTTTTTCACATTTGTTGACAAGCTCTTCTATCCCCATTTTGAGAGAAATCATGATTCAGGAGTAAGTGCAGAGGTGTTGTGTGCACTGTGTTCTAGACTAAACGTGAGCATTTATTCATCTCATTTGCACAAAAACAGATTGAGCATTCCTTAAGTATGATTAAGAATAGTGAAATACAAACTCAGAATATTATGCAAACCTGCAGTAATGAAATATTTTACATAATACAAAATACTTAACGTACTGTATTTATTCTTAATTTATTAGTCTTTGCTGCTGACATTTGATGATCCAATTCAACCATACCAATAAGCAAAAATGGCTTTAGTTTAAAAATCACATTTGCATTTAATTTATTTATTTTGTTGAAGTAAGAGCATTGAACTTTATTCTGCGTCATATTGCAGAATATTGCATATCTGCATCTTTCCAGCTCAGGTGAGAACAAGTAATGCAAACGTAACATAATGCAATAATTTCCATAAAAAGTAACTAAGTAAAGCAATTAGTTACTTTTTAGCAAGTAACGCAACATTGTAAGGCATTACTTTTAAAAGTAACTTTTTCACCAGCACTGCTCATAAGTTTACATAGCTCTTGTAGAATCTGTAATAATGCTTTCCCCTCCAAATACTTCAGCTTAGATGTCGCACACACTAATTGTGTTTTCCTTACAGAAAGGAGGAAGGGTCGACGTCGGTTGTTCTGCAACATCATGCAGCACTTAACAGAGAACCACAAGGTGTGGAAGAAGACCATCGAAGAAGAGGAGAAGGCCAAAGAGCTGGAGACACAGCAGCAGCAATCCGAGAGCCCCAGCCTTCCTCCATCCACCTCTTCCTCCGATGACATTCAGGTCATTCAAGAGGAGACAGAGGAGGAGGAAAGGCAGTAGCATGAGGAGAAGGTCAAGAAATGAAGCTCATTGAGGGGCTTAAACGGAGGGGATCTCTCCTTCACCTACACAAACACACACATTGACACCCAGAGGAAGACCCTAGCGGATCTTTCCATGCTGAAATTCGTCACTGTGCCGACACTCTGAAGCTAATGCAGTTCACATTGTGTTGAAAAAAAAGGCCTTACTACTGTGAGAGGACCCTTTGATGGGAACCCCACTCCTATGCACTTTCACCCCATGGAGAATCAGCGGAGAACGAACAGAGCTTTGAAGATGCAGAATCGTGTTTTGAGATTAAAACAGTCAGGGGAGAATCGTGCCATCCATGGTTACCTGGCTGTGATGCTGCCTTCAACGTAGAGCTCTTATCCCTCCCGTAGGTACTTAAGTCAAATAGGACACGAAAAAAGACTGGAAAAAAAACAAGAGACAATGACATAATTGACACCCGTTACCAAAGCGAACAGTTCAAAAACATAAAGACTACACAACTGATGCCTTTTCAGGCTCAGTGTCAGGAAGCATAACTCAAAATGTGCCTGTCTGAACTTTAAATATATATATATATATATATATATATATATGTATATGTATATATATATATATATATTTGTTTTTATTTTTCTTGTGGTCCAGAAAATGGGCTATGTACCCTGCACTGTATGTGCAGTCCCCAATTCATGCTGGCGACATAAAACACTGTATTACTGAACAGAGTCACTAGGACAAGTGGAAATGCTGACATTTTTGACTGAAAAATGACCTGACTTCTGCATCGTTTTGGATGCTTTTTATTCATGTTGATCACTTTCCTGCATTTTTTTGGTTTGCCTTTGTTGTTTGTAAAGTAGTTTTCATTCTTTCATTTCATTTGTTGTGTTTTCCCCACCTTGTCCTCTTCAGGAACGCTGAGTTGCCAATTGTTGAATCTTGTCTGTAAAGTCTGTCTGTGTTTAAAAGCATAGCAAATGGGACAGGAATGCTGTTCAAATGAAGGGACGTTTCTCCTTTTTTACGTTTAAATAGATATATTTTTTCACGGTTACTCAGGATTCATGTGAAGGATTGATCCTTGTTTTTTGCGAAAATTTAATTCTGCAATTTCAACTTGCACGTCGAGCATTCTTTTCAGAGGCGGGACAGAAAAAAAATCTATTTTTTGTATGAATAACTTGAAAGTCGTTAACAAAAAGAGATGGTCCCTAAAAGTGTAGTGTCCTGGATATTAACCCCCGTCCTTATCAGCTGCTCCAGACCAATTTATCCATGTTTATTATTTCCAAAGACCCAGTGATAAGAATTGGAACCCAGAATTGGAACCCAGGATTGTTTCTGAAAACAAAATGTTTGACTGAGCACGCAAGTCGTAGACTAAACATTGCTTTGGGGTTCCTTCACGTTTGGTATTATTTGAACATACGGACACATGCTTGTACTTACTCTAATTATTGCCAAAAGCATAATCTGGCCAGTTTGTCCATTTTCAAGTAATCCAGGGTTTCACCTTGAAAGCTGTACTTTTTTCTTTCTTTTGTATTTTCTTATTCTTCACCATAAGGCAGGTTTAATACTAAAAGTTCTATATTTTTTGTCTGAAGCAAGAACTCTAGGCATTCCACTAGAATAATGAGGGGAGGAGGGGGAGGTGGAGACTAACCGGCTCCGGGTCTCTTTCTCTCTCGGTCTGCCTCATCTCGACAAAACTCATTTTGTCTCTGTAGAGGAAAGTTCTCAAGTAGGCAGTGTAAATCAAGCTAGTATATTTAAGAGTAAAAAAATATATAAATGTGCACATTTTACTACCAAACAAGTGTTTAACCTCTGCACAGAAAGAATACTTGCATTTATAAATATATATATTATATTATATTATATATTTTTTAATTAATCAACAATGCGTCTGTTTTCTACATACAGCTGACATATATTGTACATTGAGACCATGTAATTATCATCTTGTTTCAGGAGTTTTTAAAAAATCTAATGCTATTTACAGATGTGGATGTGTTTGGGTGTTGTGTTTTTCAGTTTGTTAGTTGTTTATTTTGGGTGCACTGTCTTTTGTTGCTGCCCATAACCACTCTTTGCCGAACGCCCCTTATTTCCAAAGCTCGCCGAACTTGTATCAGCGATGCCTGATGCCTAAATGTCTCTGTCTCCATTTGTGGGTTTGTTCATTAGTCACTTTTTTTTTGGCCTGTGCTCAGGGTGTGTTCTGTGTTGGGAGCTTGTGTGCACCCAAAGTAGCTTGTGGTGCTCTTTCTCTCTCTCTCTCTCTCTCTCTCTCTCTCTCTCTCTCTCTCTCGACTGTGTGTTCATAATTTCTTAAATCTGGGACTTAAAAGTGTCTCAGTTTGTACCACCAAACAACCCACCCCCCACAGATCAGAAAGTCACAGCACCACCATCCCCTCGTGTTGACCACTTGCTCGACCGTCAAAGCGGACTGTGGTATCTCACTGTGGGGCATTCGTCACAACACAGTAACCTCCGACGTTCCTGTCATCAGTACCTTTATGATGGCATTTACTTTTTTTATGTAGCATTTAGAAAGCAATGTCCGATTTAACCATTAAGCCTTTTCAGGGTTGTGGGGGAGAATTTACTTTTTTGTTATTATTTATAGCTGTCATAAAGCACCATCCCTGAACAATAGTTCTACTCTCAATTGATTTCGATCTGTCTGTCATTTTGTTTTTGTTCTGTTTATGCATGGGAGCAGATGTGTACTTGATTGCTTTAAGTCAGGGGTATTCAAACTGGGGTCCAGGGACCACGAGAGGGGGACTGCTTAAAGGCCGGCAAAAACAAGAAAAAGGAATTCACGAAATGTTAATATGTGCACTGAAGATATTAATGAAATTTATTGACAGCACTAATTTTTAAATCGTCATTTTTAAGACTAATTTTTTATCAAATATACAGTAAAAACCGTAATAATGTGAAACATTACAATATATAATGCTGATTTGGTGCTCAAGACATATTTCTCACCACTTACCATGATATATATCAGGATTCTTTGATGAATAGAAAGTTCAATAAAGATCAGCATTTATTTGAAATAGAAATATTTTGTGACATTATAAATGTATTTACTGTCACTTTTGATCAATTTAATGCATCCTTGCTGAAGGATTAATTTCTTTCACCAAAAAAACCGGACCCTAAACTTTTGAATATGATATGTCAAAACTATACAAAAAAAGTAGTGCTGTTAATAATAATAAATAAATAAAGATCTGGAAAGTATTTACTTGTTTTTATGACATCACATGATATGTTCCTCAGGGTTTTTTGTATTCATGGAAAATATAAAGCAACCTTAATATTTCAGGATGTTCAAAATATTTGGGGGCCCTTGTCATCAAAATGTTAGACAACCCCTGGTCTCATTAATAGTAAAATCATAAAACGTGTGAAAACCACATTATCCAGGTACAAATAAAGTACAGGTACAGGTACGCCACCACAGTGAATGATCAAGCATTGAACATGACCTTTCACCTTTTAAGAAAAGTCCAGACACAAGCAAAATGTCTTCGCCCTTCGCTATCTCAATGACGCAACATGACATTATCTGTGTGTGCTACTGAGTGTGTCTAGCTGCAGGTTGCTGCTTATTTCCTACTCAGATGAAAGCCCAAGTGTTCTCATGGGAGGAACTGCCTGTAAGATGACAGTCAGCGGATGATGAGTCCCCAAGTGTAGGTCGTATGAAAGGCCAGCCTTATCTCTTCAGATGACAGAATCTCTGTGACAGCTTACCCAAAGCAGCGCTGCCCCTACCCGTCACTCTCAGTTTTTAATTGAGTTTCCGGTCCTGTGCAGTTTAAGTAATAACACAGACTGGAAAGATTATTTGGCCAGTAAATGTTTTTACTGTGACAACATGGGGATTGTAAAGGCTCTGCATGAGAAGGAAAAAAATAAATAAATTAAAAAAAAATAATATATATATATATATATATATATATATATATATACTAAAAAAAGCTACACGTATTGCATTCTATAGGTTCACAATTCACAAACACTACTGTCAAAGTGAAGACATTTAAGAACTGCCATTGAAAACCATTCATTTGTTCAGTGTGCTAGATTTATAAATTCACAGAACTACATGAGTCATTTCAGCTTGGTTTATATAGTGTATAACCTGTCTCCGGAAAATTCCAGCACAGTTGAAAGAAAGAAAAAAGCTTAGGATCAGCATTAAAACACAAAATTAAAAGGTTAATTTTGTGTTTATTTATACAAGTGTGTCAGGTTTTGTTTCATTTAATTTTTATCAAAATCACAAAAACTGGTTAAAATGTGAGGTAAAATCAAAAATAATATTGTACTATAAAATGTATATTGGAGTCAGCTTTTCACAATAGCACCATTTTTTCCTCTTATATTGCAGCTCAAGTTTCTTGATAATCTCTTTCCACTGGGATAAACTAGGGACAGGGCCTTTATTATTGCAAAACTGATATTTGGCATTAAACCAGCAGGAGTCATGAAACATTTCCAAAACTTTCTGGGAAAGACAGCTGTTCTCTTCTCACTTGCCCGACTCCAGAAATGGCGGAATTCAAGGAATGCTGAAAAAGACAGACCTCTAAACCATTATAGAGGTAAACCCTGTCAATCATTGACACAATAGTTCTTGTCATATTAACAAGCACAATGTTCGGTTGATTACACAGTACACTTTTTCGATGCTATCAAAGATACAAGCTACACTATATCTTGGTACCCTCATGTACGTACTCGCTTGGTAACACACATGTGCTCATTCTTTGCTCTCCACGCCATGTGTTCTGTAACAGTACTCTTATCACTCTCAGGCTGGGTTCTGTGAAACTTTAAAGGACACGTTCAGAGAATTTAACAAGTCAATATCAGAGGTCAATATTCCCCATTGAAAACCTGATGGAATTTAAGATGGGGAACTGCTCTGCCATTTGCGTTTCTTGGAAGGATCCCCTGAGGTGAGTGCATGTGTTCCAGAGCTCACGGGGGAAGGTTTACTGCTGTCTCCTGATGGCACATATGGCATATGGCCGAGGCTGAAGGGTCATGCCCAGTTTCGGAGAGAGACTTGGAATAAAGCCTTTGGGGAACTGAAGGTTGAACCTCTGGAGCAACATGGTGAAGAATAAGAACATCTCCAGCCTGGCCAACTGCTCTCCCAGACAGTGCCGCTTACCTACAGACCATCAAAATGGATACGTTAGAATGAAGAATAACGTGACAAGTTTTAGATTTAATGATTTCCTAAATGTTTGCAGTTTACCTATTGAGAAGGGGAGAAATGCTTCATGCCGGACAAATTTGCCATTACAGTCAAGGAAGCGCTCTGGGCAGAAGATAGATGGGTCGCTCCAGTACTTCTCATCAAAGTGCACCGAGTACAAGTTAGTGATGACCATGGTGCCCTTGGGGATAGTGTAGCCACGCACCACCGCATCTTGAGATGTAGCGCGGAAGATGCCCAGTGGGACGACATTGCAAAGGCGCAGGATTTCATGCAGCACTGCCTCCACATATGGCATCCTCTGTTTGTCTTCAAGAGCAGGTGGTCTGCCGTTCAGGACGCAATCGATCTCCATTTGGACCTTTTCTGCACAGAAAAAAAACATAACGTCATTAGTGCAACGACATTAAAATGTTGTAAACGAGAACTGCTTTGTGGGCACTGGGCACCGACCTTGTATCCTGGGATATAGAGCCATGTAGAGCATAGCCCAGCGCAGACAATTTGTGGTGGTCTCTGTGCCTGCGATGATGAGTTCTCCAACAGAGAAAATGAGATTATCTTGAGAAAAAGATGTTGCTTTATCAGTGGCGCTAAGCTCCATTTCGTCCAAGTAGGCATCAATGTAATGTTGCGGCGACTGCGGAATCCTGCCCTGTGAGAAGCGATTGATGATTTGCAGAAGGAAGTTGTACACCTTGTTGGCATTGCGAAACAGCTTTTGATGCTTCCCGAATGGCACGTACTCCATCCAGGGGAAGGCGTTGTACAAGAAAGCCCAGCCACTGGCAGCCAGCTCCACATTCTCACTGAAGATCTCAATCATGTGCTGAAAATCACCATTGTCGTAGGTGAAACGCTGGCCGAAGATAATGAGGTTGGTGATGTTGGAGACGGCATTGGTGACGAGATGCTTAGTGTTAAAGGGCTTCCCCTGGTGCTGGTCAATGGCATCCAGAAAAAACAGGCACTCCTCAGAAATCCTCTCAAACATTCGCTGACCACTGCCAAAGTAGCGGAAGCAGTTCACAGCCAGTTTGTGGTGTTCAATCCAGCCTCGACCATATTTGCAGTTCAGAAGTCCTAGATGGAGAATAAACAATGCGGTTGGCTTAAAATGGAAACAAAGAAAGTTTATCTGATAAACTTTCTGTATGTTTAACCAGAGAATATTAGTCAAACAGCAGTCTCGTGGGTTAAACACAGTTTACAAGAATTGCAATACTGATTATGTGATAACCTCATGTGTGACTGTCCGCTCTTCTCTAGTTATTGCCCCAACTCTGACATACATAACCGTGCCAGAGCCTTTTCTCTGAATCACCCAAATATTTGAAAGAGTACTTCACTTAAAATGAAAAAACGTTTAATTAACTTCCCTTATAATGTCTGCATAAAACAATTGGAGATTTTTTTCTTTCCCAGACATTTCATAGTGACCATGACTGTTATATGGACAAAGGAAAAAAAAAACACCATTAAACCAGTCCGTTATATATGCTTTATTCTGAAGTTCCATGACAGCTGCACAGATAAAAATGTATGAACTCTACTGTAGCTTGTTATTATATAAAGTGTCAGTGATTAATGACTTATTTCGGTCTGTTTCTCACACAAAGCAATCCTGTGGCTTTAGAAGACTTGGAATACAGTGCATGAGTATACTGTAAAAGGTTATGGTTTATGATGATTTTTTTCTTATCTCCTCTTGTTTCTTCCATTGAAAAAAAAGAACTGCTAACAAGTTTAGAAGGACATAAGGGGGAATACATAATGTCAGAATTTTCACTTTGGGAATTTTTATTACTCTGTAACTATCTAGATTTTTCGGCCATGATCTATTCTAGGAAAACATTCTAAAATAAATTATTCTATAAGAAACCACTTACCTCCCATTTTTGTCATCTTTTGAAATAAAGGAAGGGATGGGCGGTCTGCAAAAACCTCACTTTGATGATACAGGCACTCTTTAATGGCATCATAACCATTTAGAATAACAGTCGAGATTCCTCCCAGGTCTAGACTGAAAATCTGGATAATAAAAGGGCAATATTAATTAATCCACTACTATGCCAAAAATATTTCTACTAATGAACGGAGTATAATTAGAGGACTACATTCACCCTCGTGGATACGGTGAAGAAAACGAATTAGGGATGCTGACTCAGCATGTCTTGGCCATTCTACAGAACTGAGTGCTTTAGGGCTCTGCCAAAAATGCAACGCTAAATGCAACACTCTTTTGTTCCTTTCAAATACACTTCTCACGACGCGGCGCGTCAAGACTAGAACGCTCCAATTCACTAACACGGACCAAACGAGGGACATCAGCCACGGTAAAATGAGTGTATAACTGTCGAACGTTTTAAAATTATGATAATAATAAAAATGGCTGCATGCAACTGCATCTGTAATTAATCTCTGCAATTACAGAAAAGTATTTTGCCACAATAAGTAGCCAATATTGCATTATATTCAACATAGTAGTTAGACACCTAATTTAAAGTGGGACCATTATTATTTTATTATAAAGTAATAATAATAATCATAAATTATATATATGGAAGCGTCCCTTGCGTATATTGCGCATATTGCGTTATATATATATATAAAATTATTTATTATTATAACAATAATTTTAAAAAATATTAAATTATTTATTATAACAATAATACATATATGTGTGTGTATATATATATTATATATATATATATATATATATATATATATAAATGGACAAGATTACAAGACAGCAAGATGCATTACAATGTTATGCATAATTATTATTATTTAGTGGCTTAAAATATATATATTTTAAAGAAAATCCATACAAGTGACAACAAAATAAAATTAGCAAAAACGTTAAAAGTAAAAAGCAGCCAATTTGACAAGTCTACTAGCCTATAGTGCATGTTACATGATCATGTGCAACAAGTAAGAAAGATCGAGGACTGAGAGTGAAGTATCATCCGTACCTGTCCGTGGATATCACTCTGCCTCTTCATGTAGACGTGAGGCTCGGTGGCTAGGGACAGAATATTCCCTATCAGGGGTAAAGGTGTCGGTCCAGGGGGAAACCCTCGGGGTCTCCGCTGCTTTAAGAGCTGGCAAATCACCAGCAAAATGAAGAGTGTAATGAACAAACTGCCCAAACATACGAGCGTTTGCTCCCAAGACACAGAGAGCAGAGATATCAACCGTTTAATCGATACCATTTTAGATACTTAAAGACTTTGGGATAATCTGTGCTTTCTGAAAAGTTTCTAGAGCTCCGTTCTCTGTCAGACAGTGTATTAGAAGATCATCTTGCACATGTTGCTTTATATCCCCCGCCTCTTTAAGGCTAAGATTGGCTGGCGGAAAGAGCGCTTTGAATTAACTTGAATTGCTTTTGATTAAACGGTGCTCAGAACTATTGATTCGCGAGAATTCAGAAACATTTCTTTTCATTACGACAGATGTTCACAAGTACGTTTCCAAGCGGGGGTTTTCTTTGTATTGGAGAAACTTGCAACATATAAATGGCCACGCCCACCCATGTAAACCAAAAAAGGACTTTGCAGTAGAAACCAAACCCTTTCTCTTCTTTGAACTAGTGACTAATTCATCAAATCTTTTGAATCTGTTCATTAAGAAAGACTCGTTCATTTATTTATTCGGGTAGGTTGTGACCAAAGGGTTGTGAAAGGCTCGAGTATTTTTGTATGTAATAAGTTAACCATTTCCTGAATCGATTCATTAAACAGCAGACGACGGAAAGTCTACCTTACTGAAGAAAATGTGTTTAGCATCGAGAGAAACTACAAAACATGTCTATCTTTTCCAACTTTGCGGACTACTGAAACTGCCCGCAGCAACAGTATAAAACAAAAAAAAGCACATAGACTCATTCAATGGAGGGGGCGTGTCCGTTTAGTAGTTCCTTCCAACCATAGACAGTAAAAGAAAGCTTCCAACCAATACGATGCTCCTTCACAGCTCGCACTCGAATGCTATTTGCTCGTCCTACAGTCAGTCAGTCTGCTTGCTAATGCTTTGACAAAATCAACAGTCCAGACTCGTTATAATCTTGGAAGACAAGATGAGGCAGAGTCAGATATGAAGCGAGAGCGCAAAATATGAGTCAGTTTAGGTAACGTGACTTATTTATTCAAAAACACTAATTCGTTCTCGAATGAAATATCACAGTCACTTATCAGTTACGCTAAGTTACCATATAATATGAGTTTGCCTGAAGTTCCAGAGTTAAAGATTTACGACCGTTCTAAAATAAATTATTTTACTTTTTTGAGAGAAACAGACAGTGTGTATTGCAAACCAAATAAAACCTGTTTTCGGGTCAGACACGTTTTTGCACTGTAGGATTTGTGCTACAAACTTTGACCTTAGGGTTTGAAACTACCCTCCACTCATGTCAGCATTTTTCCTGCTATTTTAAGTAAGACCTGCAAGCACTCAGCACGTTTATCAAGTCACCATAGGCGCAAAAGCACCCAGTTTCATTAATCAGCACATATGAATTGTGATCGTTTAATTCGTACGGTGATGTTAGTGTATTACTTAAAAGCATTATGCTTCTGCACCACTGTACACATTCAACAAGCATGTAAAGGGTTACATTATATAATCAGGGGCTATGCACTGCAGAATCTTTAATATTTAAATCTGTTTGTCATAACTATTGTAATGTGGGCTATTACTCATATGTAATAAGGAAATTGCTTTCATATTAATTGCTTTTTTTTAGAACCAACAGTTGAATTCAAGATAGTACAAAACATTTCCATTTCAAATTGTGCACAACAAATAAAAATTGCATGAGCTTGTGTTTTTATAAACTGCGTATAGTGGGAAATGCTGTCTTGAGAAAATAATAGGTTTGAAAAGAAAACAAAGCATATGTCTTTACACAACAGGAATCATACCAACCTCTGCATGTTTTTATACTTTTAAAGGATAGGCTAAGTGAATGAAGTATCAGAGTGTTACCTATATCAATCATAGGCTACGAATTTGATCATAAATCCTCCTGGTTTTCTCAGTAGAAATGTGATTTTCCACATTGTTGATGTAATAGAGCATGGTGTCTTTGGGCCTTATTATCTATGAAGTTTGAGCCCTTCCATCGGTATTGATAGATACATCCAGCAGGTCTCAGGGGATTCTGTTCAAAGACTGCACTGTTTGTGATATATAATGAGGACATCTAGAACATTCAATATATCCTCCCATAAGAAACACTTCTAATTATGGATTTGGTATAGCTGAGGGAAAAGTCAGTCAACATAAAGTAATCAATAAAAGGAATTTGAGGCCTCAGAGGAGCAACGGCATATTATAAAAATAAATCCTTTGCAGTGATTTTAGCAAAAGACAAGGCTAAACATTTTATTAGTTTCAGGATTCACAAATAGCTGTGTCCTGTATATTGCATTTTTTTTGTAGTGTTGTACATGGGCGCAGCTAATACCCATCAGAGGTGTCTCAGTCATTCTTTTTGTTGGTCCTTGGTGACTTGTTAGCATGCCAATCCCAGTCAGATGATGCCATTGGTTGTTAATGTAGCCTAAATAAAAGGATGGTGTGTGATTAGTAAAGCACACAGATGAGATTATGATGAACTCTAACTCACTAAGGAAGGTTGATTGATAAGCAACACTCAGTGATTAAATCTCATTTCCTTAATGTCTAAGAATGAACTGTGCCGGCTCCTCGCTGACCATTTAGTGCTACTCATTGTCTCTGAGAGGAAAACTAAACACAATCCATAACCCTCTCTGAGTCATTACAAATCACACTTAATCCCTGCTCCGTTCCGTCTGCAGGTGTTTAAACAGCCACGCAGACCAAAAAAGCTGTATCAGACGTCTCCTGCACCATGATAAAAGCTACCGTACAAAACTGATGCCGTTCCTCAAATGAACTAAAGGATGACTCTTCACATACGTAGGTGCAAACATAGGCAGATGCAGCCCATGAGCAAACAAAATCTAAAAGGACATTGTCTGCTTCAAAAATAAATGATTATCTGTCTTCTGAAATAACTTACAGAAGGCTGGCTGGAGTCAGTGATGAAAGCATGACCAAATTTGAAAAGGTTACAGTATTGACTCCAAAGTTTCATGCAGGAAAGGAAAACTCTCGACTTTGTTTGCTTACTCACTGAACTATGTACGTGCCGTGGTACGTCTCAGCGAAGTGTTCCTCTAGCGGAAATGACCCTTCATTAGGCTGGAGTTCATCACGCGTGCAAGTGTAGTTTGTGTCCATAGCATGGGTCTCTGGTCTGGTCACGTCGCCCAGATTTACTGATCCCGTCATTGGCGCAGTTTTGGGTTCGATAGCACTAAAAGGCTCATCCAGACTAATGGGGTTCCTATGTGACGCAAACACTGTCTCTTAGTGGAAATGGTTTATTAGGCCTTAACCAATAAAGAAGAGGAGTCAGATGATGCCTCAAGACAAAGACTTCTGTAATTGGGACTGAGATAGAAGGCTTGTTATGGACGTAACCTCTTTGATTCTGACAAAGGGTCACATCATCACGGAAACCCAAATAAGGACAAGAGGAATTTTGCAATTGATCACACGCATTATTACAGGATACACAGTTAAAGGGTATTCGAGTTTGTTTTCTGCCATCAACATTTGTCTGGCACGTAATTTGAAATCGATTTACGAAAATGTCACACACATAATCCATTTGCCCCCCCCCCCCTTAAAATAGTTTTGTGTGTGTGCTTTACACAAGGTTTTCTAAACAATTATCAAAAGTATAATTTTAGAAAATTATAATTAAAGAATAAAGCAGGAACAGAAGTATCATACCAACTTTATATGTGTGATAGAGCCATATCACATATGCACACATGTAGATAGATAGATAGATAGATAGATAGATAGATAAATGAAATTATCATAACAGATCATAGACTTTCTTTAAATAGTTCCCTTACTTTTTCTTTTTTTTTAAATGATATTGAATTTTGCTGATCACTGGTGAATTTTTGTGAATGGAGCAGTTTGTGATTGAAGAATGACGTCATTAGTGTGACACACTCTTTATCATTTTCCAGAAGCCCGAGGACAATCTGATTGGTTGGATGAGGGAGCAGTGCGCTCTGGTTGGCTGTCGGAGAATCATTAAACACCCACACTGTCAATAGTGAGACCCACATGGTGGGTATATAGGCAGGTGTATTGTAGCTAAATGCAACAGACTCAAAATTTCATCAAGTTGAAATATCCCCTCTATTTTGGGACGACTCTTTTCTATACTCTATCTATTGCACGAAGCTGAACATCTCAAGGTAAGTAACAACTATTTATGGCTTGACACATAATAAATGTGCCATGTTTTTTTATAAATCTCAATATACTATACCATAGATGTGTGTAAATAATAAAATAAAATGTTAGGGAGAGCTTAATGGAATATGCATTACTCTTTGGCTCTGTAGTTGCACAGAGAGGCAAGCTCGATGGATTTTTTTTTCAAGGAGAATTGGACGGCTACTTAGACCTGGCTGTGGGTGCAGAGACAGCAGTTCATTACACTAATGCACAGGGTCCTGCTGGAAGGGAAATCACGAGGCTAATATCTTTAATGCTGCAGTTATAGCATAGCGCCTGACAGTAGGAGACGTCGGCACCAACCACACAAGCTCTGATTCTTCTGCAGCAAACAGGAGAATGTGTGGATAACTTTCCAAATAATATTATTTTAGTTTTTTAAGCTCAGTTAAATTTGCCGATGATACTTTAAACAGAGTGCTTATTTTCAACTTTTTCACCAGTGATGGCTTGACCATGACATTTTTCCCCCTCATCATTTTCGGTCTGTTCTTAAACTATTTAATGATGAAATGTTTTACTGCAGGGGACCATGGTTATGTTGAAGATCTCTGCTTTCCTTGTTGCCTACGCACTGATTATTTGTCAGATGTACAGCTCTAATGCAGCTCCTGCCAGGTAAGGTTCTATTAGAAACATATGGTCATGTTGATAAATGCTTAAAGGGCAGTGGTTTACCTTTGATAATTCCTCAAATTGGCTAAATATATTTACAAGTGAAATAGGTGCTTTGGTTAAGTTATCCGGACGAAGGCAAGGGAACATATGTTTTCATTAGAGGTTGCGGCATCATGGACTATCAGTCTTTTGATTACATCAGATGAATCCCGGCCAAACCCACTCTGCTTACGACAGTATTGATCGGGCGATAAATCTTAACTTGGCAACTGGACAGCTTTTAAGTGACATACTCTTAGCAGATTGTTTTGATTATGTTTAGGATTTGATGTAGCAAGCAAAAAGTGCTTTTATCATACAAAAAAAAAGAGAGAGAGGAGACCTTACACAAACCATTTGTATAGTCCTGTAAGATATGATCATCACGAAGACATTGCGTTGCAGGCCTGTGCTGGAATCATCACCAGATCGAACTACGCTTACTGACTACGAAGCGAGAAGATTGCTTCATGCAATTGTCAAAGAATTCATGCAGATGACCGCAGAGGACATGGAACAACAAGCTACTGAGGAAAACAGGTACAAATCCCATTGTGTCTATTTCTCGAATCATTCCAAACGCAATCCGTTGAATAATTTAGCGAGTGTGCACTGATTTGTTTCTCTCATATTCAAGAAAGTAAGCCCAAAATGCCTCCAACATGAGAGCAATACCTCCTTAATGTCAAGTGTACTTGTTGTAAATGACAGGTATGTGATGAATTTCTGTTAAGAAGTGGGGAAGGCTGTAGAGTTCTCTGCCAGTTTATTCTCTGCATGAATTTATTTACCTGTCAGATTTATGACACATTGACCATGTGAAAATGCCTGTTTGCTCTTAATGCATGAAAACGAGGATATCAAACGGCATGGACGGAAGCATGATCTGAAAACATGTGAGGAAATGCCTGCATGATATGCTCAAGTAAAGACATGAAAAGTGCAGCAGAAATGAATTATTTAAGCATGATTTGTTTTACGAGACCATAATAGCCGTGCGAGGAAGCATGTCAACATGCATCCTGTCATCATGTCTATCCTGTATGTGAATGTATCCTGCATGTCTAAGTGTCTATGAGTTTCTCTGCATGTGGTCTTTTTCCTCACAGCCTGGGTAGAGCCGTGTCCAAGCGCTGCTCCAGCCTCAGCACTTGCGTGCTGGGAAAACTGTCCCAGGAGCTGCACAAACTGCAAACGTATCCACGCACCAATGTTGGAGCGGGTACACCGGGCAAGAAGCGCAGCCTGGAAGAGAGTGATGTGTTGGCTGGATACGGAGAGGCGCTCAACCGTGTCTAATCGGCAGCGGCTGTAAACCCGTGCTTGGCCCTGATATGCAAGTGCATGTGGAAGTTTGCTTGCCTGATTGACTTGAAAGAACATTTTTTTCTACTTTCTTTGGCAGAGTAACAAATCTCAGACAGACTCTGTTCCACTAATTTCATATAGTCACTGGATCTATTTGGGTTATATAACTGATTCATAAAATCGGGGCGCTCTCATTGGTAGACAGGGCGTAACGACAAGCTTTTTTTAACCCACAGCTGTCTTGTGTGATTTGACTTTGTTCTTGATCTAATAAAAGATATTTTTAGAAGGAGATCTTCTTTGCCTGTTGTTTGTTTAAAGTTCAGAAATGAACGAGCCTTCTTATGTGATTAATTCCATAATTAATCAGGCTTAAGTACACACTTTAGGTAAGATATATTACTGCTGACATTTTTATGTTTTTTGTTAAATATATGTAATGCATAAATTATGTACATTTCTAATCAATTTATAAAGTCTTTTAATATGTTGATTTATTCTAAATGAATATTTCAATTCACTTTTTTTTTGACCCCTCCAGTATTACGACACAGAAGAGAGCCTGTAACACGGCCACATGTGTGACCCATCGCCTGGCAGATTTCCTGAGCCGCTCGGGGGGAATCGGAAGCAGCAAATTTGTCCCCACTAATGTGGGCTCCCAGGCGTTCGGCAGACGAAGGAGGCTCAGTCAGGAGTAGTCAACTAAACGGGTCTTCATGAAATGGTACGTGAATAGTGTTCTGAATCCTCTTTTTAAGTGTCAAAGTCATCTCATTCATTTTATGTGTACCGCAATAAAGATAATTCCGCCATGACATTATAGACATGTCGTGTTTTATGTTACAATGATGTTGATTTCACAGAATATGATTATATTTAATTTTGTGTGACAATATTTTATGATGATGTGATCATACTGAAACAGCACCACCAATAATAGATACAGTCCACCTTGAAAATCTGGGATTCATAATGTAATTTAAACCTAAATAAACAAAAGGTTGTAGATGTTTAAAGTTTAAAACAAACCAATTTCATGATGTAAAATGAAATTTTAAAATGTATATATATATATATATATATATACTATTATAAAAAGAACCATTTTCAGGAGTGTACTCCTCATTTTGCACCTTATTCTACTTAAAATAGCTTTAAACAGAATCTTAAGTTTTCATATTACTATGCTGATATTATAGTTATAGTATGAATTTATGTTGCAGGTGTCATATACAATGATGATAACATCCTACATAAATCTTTCATCAGGTCACCAATCTACACGTCCACAGTTCTTCTTTGATCGCTGTCAATAAAAGAGAAACCATCATGTCCTCATTATGAACCCTGGGAATGGAAACCCCTCACTTTCATCTGAATGGACTCCAGTTGATAGCACTGATCGTTTCCATCCAGCCAGACATTATAACTGCTTATTTTTTTGGCTCTTCAACAAAGCAACATAAGTTTAAAAAAAGAAAAAGAAACGAGAAAGCGGTGATGATCAGTAACCATAATTTTTCTACTCATTTGGATCCGATCCGAGGAAGAGCATTGCTTCATTCTTTCCTCTCAGCAGAGAGCACATTCAGTATGTACAGTCGGTTTTGGCCCTAGTTCCTTTAATGTGTCTCAGCACATTACGGTATTTTGAGGATCATATTAAAGCAGTGCCTCATAAAAAGGCTTCCCTGATTATGGATGTGTCTTGTGCCTTGATGTAACACACTTTACATGCCGCTGTTGTACAGTATGTTTGAATTAAAGGTACTACCACTGAATTACAAATTGTAACAATTGTGAATTTGAGCAAGATTAAAATGTATTTTAGATACATAAGGTTTGGGGTACTTGATTTATTGACTGACTGGTTGTTTTAGTAATTGGTTTGCATAGTCTTACACATGCCCCCCCTCATGTCACGCTCGATTTTGCATCTCTGAAACAATAATCAGAATTAAATGACAGCCACATCAAGGTTTCAGCATTGATTTGTCCAGTTGTTCTGAATGGCAATTTAAAAGGTCATAATCCAATGGAGCACTGAAATAGGTCTTACTGAAAGTGTATTTAAGAAATCCAATTTGTAAACCAACGTTAATCTAGCATAATCAATTAATTTTAATTAATGAAAACCTAACATCTAAAAGGAGACAAAAATATAAATCTTATTTCTATATCTGAATAATAGTAGCACAGCTTGTTCGAGTAATAACAAAGACTTTGCATCATTGCGTTGTGTTTTGTAGCCCCAGAGACACGCTTCGTTTTTATTGGGTCCTCTGTGCAAATTACAGTGACAGCAGCCATTCTGTATAAACCCTTCTGGGAACCGTTCGTCATGATTCTGTTTTTTTGTTTTGTTTAATTGTCATGCTGGTCTCCCAACAGTGACCACCCATGGGAACTTGTTTACAGTCAAATCAATTCCCTAAAATATAGGTAGCACTTTATTTTACAGTCCTGTTCTCTATGTACTTATTATAGTAATTGCAATAACTCTTAATAACAAGGCACTAACCCTGAACCTAACCGTAACCCATTTAGTTACTTTATATTACCCAGTACTCTCTTAGGTGCACGTACTGTAAAATAAAGTGCCTTAAATGTAAAAAAAAGTAAAATGGCCTTTTTGGGTGTCATTTGCGGAATGAATTGATCCTCTTTATATTTAATGACACCATTGAGGTCCTATGAAACATGTCTCTCTGTTCTTGTAAGCAGGAGTGACGTTTAAATAATGTATACAGCGTCTTTTCCTGCATCTACTTGAGCGATTGAAACCTTTAATATATTTCAAAATTTAAGCAATAACATTTTATGTGCTTCTAAATGAGAATAAAAGAGCACAATGTGAATGATTCATTCTCATTCATATAATCTCATAAATTGGGGCTCATTCTAATCACCAAAACCACTCATCCAAGTTTCGCATCACAGCCTTCTCAACAATCGTGACGGCAAGCGCTTTCTTGTGTCCTCACACGGTTCAAATGGATCCCATCCAGTTAGATGCTTTGTTAATTAACCTCTATGCCCTCATAGTAGTAGTGAGTCATTTCATATTGCAGTGCCTCTGCTGCCCAGCCCATTCCTCTCTGCTAATAAGGAGAGATTGTAAGTTCTCATGCCTCGGTGAGGCAGGGTCTCTTTGAGAGCCAGCCAGTCAATTAATCTTTATCTGCAAACTTTTACATTGCATTACTCCAATCACCGTACAAATTTCATTGTAATTACATCTGACATATTTCACAATGCAAACAGAAGAGAAAACGCAACAATTGCAAAACTTAAGAATTGTTTACCAAAAGCTCCTAGCATTAAATTAGATGTATTGCTTTCAGTAATGTTTTTTTTTTAAACAGCAATATAAAACAGATGGATAGTTATATTTGGTACGTTAAAAGAAAAAGTGCTCTGCAGTTATTTGCTAATTGAGCTGCATAATTGAGTACGGAAGTGCGATGATTTCGCCACAGTAAGACGTCATTAAGTAAATGGATTACAAGTCTCCGGCGCTGTACATCCAACTTTAAAAAAATGGACTTATCTAAATGAAATACATCAACACATGGAGCTAAATAAAGCAGCTAGTGCTTTAGCGTCTGTATGGCAGTCAGCCAGTCACTTCACCTATGACAAATACTGCTTAAACATGCTGGCTAAAATGCTAAGCAGTCTAAAATTGAAGGACTACATTTCTAGAATGAAGCGGAAAAGAATCCTACACTATCAACTGGTCAGTTAATTACTATTTAATAGTAGGCTATATTTGTCAAAACAATTCGACATATTACTTGACCTCCTCAAATAACATGGCAAATATTCAACATATAATATGTAATAGCATGAAGTTTCTATCTTTTCATTATAATTAATGGGATTTTTTTTAATTAGGTTTGAAATTCATTGATTTGTGATCTCAATTAAATAATTTTCATTAGGGAGAGCTGTGTGGGGCGGTTCTGTTTGTTGTCACTACTGGATGCGCTTTACTGTAAAAAGCAATTGCTTTGATTGAAGGCAAAGTGACGCACATCCGCTAATGAGATCAATGGCAGAATATAGAAAACATGATATTTACCAAGCCTCTCACCCTGAGTGGAACAAGAAAAGCCCAAAGAGAGAAAAAAAAATCAATTCTTTCCACATTACTCTCTTGTGGACTGTTTATGGAAGATGAAATGGGCAGTTTGGCCCCGAACCAGGTAAAAGATTGTTGTCTGACTCTACATTCTCATAGGAGATGCTATTCTACCTCCATCAAACAATATACAAATTAATAGCCTGTTTCAAAATTAATAATCTGTTTCTGTGTCGACTATGCTGACCTGACATCTTCATTCCTGTGCTGTGATGATATATGTTTGTTGCATGAAGAGAAAACACTATTTACACAAATTACTACAAATTATTTTATTATATTATTATTTTTATTTATTATAATTTATTATCGTTGTTGTTGTTTTTTATTATTATTATTCTTTTTGATAAAGATATTTATGATGATGAGTTGGACCGAATTGTGAATGCTTTTTTTTTGTTACACAGATCCTGAGCACAAACCGAAGGCAGCTGAATTTATTAAGACATAAAATACTCGGTTACATGAGCCAATCTGCACAATGTTTCTGGTTTCATTGCTTTCCCCTAAAGTTACGCATGGTTGACACTGTCATGAAATCGGTGAACTGACGCCCACTTCAAAAACAGTTTGCATTCAATTATCAATAATCCGTGAAATTGAGGTTACACGGAGATAAATGGGGAAAATGTAGACCAAGATCATAATTTATTTGTGAGGGAGGAAAGCGTCTAATCAAAATCTGAATCTCTTATCAAAATTCCAATATTAATGATCTGTTCTTGCTGTAAAACTACTCAGGCCAGAGTGATAAATCCTCTCAAAAACTGCGAGAAAAGGCTCAGGGGAATTAGTAATTGTTAAATCTATGTGTGTGTGTGTGTGTGTGTAATGGCGTCTCTATAGGCACTGGGTGTGATGTTTGAGGTCAGGACTCAAGGTGTGTTTTCAACAGCCATTGTGCTGTTGAACTAGCTGCAGTTTTAATGGGCTCAAATTTGATTTCAAGTGCTGTGGAACATTCAAGTGCCTGTTTGACAACTTTAAATGTGCAGAAATTAATTTTTATGGAAGTTCACAGGGTGTCCTGAAATTTCTTGATTGTTTTTATGCAGCTCTGACCAACCACCTTCAATCTTGTCGCATTGATTGGCTTGGTTTGTCAAGGTGTCACAGTAATCAGTTTGGACTTTGTTTTCATTTGTATTTTCATATCTTTCTCCTTGTCTTGTTTGTTGTCATGGTCACAGATTTGATTTCGTCATTCAGTTCATGTGTGTGTCTAATCATACTTGTTTGCGCTTTGTTTGCATGTGTATTTAGTTTCCTTGTTTCTGTTCTTTGTTGTCGAGTCTTGTTTATGTATGGATGTGTATTACGCTACTGTCAACTTGTGGATTTCTTAAAGACTGCCTTATAATCTTCATCTTTGTGTTCATGTTTGTTCTACCAACACAATTTGTGACAGAAGACCCAATGTAATTACGCCACGCTACATTGAGTGTTTCTCATGTTTTTTGTGTGTGCGTTTTCCCCCGTTTTTTTGGATTTACTTTCCTTTTCCACTAGGGACAATCCTGCTTTTTTCAATCAGCCTTGCAGGGAACTCGCTCCCTCGAGGAACATGTAGAGGATTTCCTGTTCCTAGCCCATCTCACCAACTACCCGTACAACTGCTCTTTCTCGTTCCTACACGCCAGCCCGAACACCGCCTTAAGAGCTGGCCCCTCCCTATCTCCCTCTCCTCTCCAAACCACTATTAGTGACTTTATTTGTTTTCTCAGATAAGAAATTAGTTTTCTTCATTTGCCACTCCTGCCTTCCATCAGCCCCTCAGCAATAACTCTGCCTCCTCTAAGTGGTGTGGCAACACCTCGGGCCTGCCAGGAGCCATGCCTGGATGTGGGAAGCCTGTGACTCCGCCCCCTGCCTCTGCACGCTCCACTCGTCCTCGGCCCGTCGCCCTGGCTCCTGCACTCCTTCCTCCCTTGTCTCCAGCCAGGCCATCGGGCATTCGGCCTCGCCGGGCTCCCTCGGACCATCAGCTCCACATGGGTTGGACATCACACCACCTTCACACTGTTCTCCGGCCCTCCACCCCTACAGCTCCTCAAGTATTTCGCATGTTTTGATGTAAGGTATTTCAAAGACTCGGAGCAGTACAACAGAAAGCTCTACATCCCATGGTGGTCAGACGTACAGGTGGTATAACTAGAGTCGTAAAAGAAGACATAAGAGATAGAGTAGGTGAATAAACATGAAGTAGTTCACGCAAATATGAAGGTGCTATAGAGACCCTTACAAGTGAAAAGTAAAATTTTAAATTGAATGTGATATCTAACTGGAAGCTAATGGAGTTGCCTTAAAACTGGAGTAATGTGCTCAATGAACGATGTTCATGTAATGATCCGATGTAATGGCTGCTGAATTCTGGACCATTTGAAGTTTGTGAAGAAGTTTCTGTGAAACCACTGAGAAGAGAATTGCAATAGTCAATATGACATGTAACAAATACATTTATTGAAGACTGCCTTATAATCTTCATTTTCGTGTTTGTGTGTGTTCTACCAACACAATCCGTGACACAAGGTTAATGTCAATATCCTAGTGATTAACATGCTTTTTCCATTCTGCACTGTCAATGTTTACATGGTGTGTCCAATAAAGACATGGAAACAAATCATTGATTAACATTTATTGTTATCTGTGCATTTAAGCAGATTGTGACTGTTGCTTGTTAACTTGGTTGGAGACCAGATCAAATTTTATGACATTATGCAGAACCCCTATTTTTACCTCCACCCAGGTAAATCCAAAGGGTTCACATAATTTTTCCAACTACTGGAAACAATACTACTCTCACACACTTATGTACAGAAACTGCAGTCACTCTGTGGGCACCAGTGCACTTTATCTGATATGAGCCTGAAGACTCACAAGCCATTATCTCACCAGTGTTTCCACTATATATTTGATAAGCGTCTTCCCGGGTCGCCATTTACGCCATACATCCATCCCAAGATCAATAGTGTGCACTTGCATTAGAGACACATGTACGACCAAGTGGACTGACCATATGGAAGCAGGCACAAAGAGAAGTCTGCATTGTCAGATCAATAATGATAATCTTTTAAAGCATTATGCTACTCTGAACATGATTCGCACTGCATTTAAGAGGAGAGCAAATGTCAATGACTTTGAAAAGTTTCACAAAAAAATGGATCCATTAAATGACAGATGGTTTTTATCCATTTCTCCCTTAACATAAGCACTGTTCTGTCAGGTTGTCATGGTAGGGTACAACAATGCAACAACAGCTGTTAGGTTGACAATGGAGGAAAAGACACAATACAATACCAGTAGTGTAATGCATTGATGGGAGGGAATGTAAATGTAGATTCAGTTGTGAATGTACATGTAGTGAAATTGTATCTCAACATGTACATGAACTAAATGCAAAATAATACAGAAGTTCCAATAGAATAAGACTACTTGAGAGGTTACAAAATGCAGAATGCTATCATTTAAACACAATGTAAGACCATGTAATTTTGTTGTAACACAACAAAATTAAGTAGGCTAACTGTACTGTTAACGTAAATATTTCTGATATGCCAAAGGTTTGCATAGTGGTTCTATTTCATATCACACCTGCATTATAGGCCTATCTATAGTGCCCGAAAACTCACACTTCTGAAAGAAAATCAATGAACAAATTGAACTGTGTTTCCTTTTTGACCTGCCATGCCATGTACTGCAGTCTGATGTAACACAATTAAACCGCTAACTAGAAAATGTTTTGTACACAGTAATAATCACGTTACACTGGTATGTTTTAAATCAAAGAGATTTCTGTTTTGTTAAGCATTTCCCTGAAAGAGTAGAGAGTCCGAAAACACGTCGTGATAAAGTCGAACCATTCTGCAGATGATTTAATTTCGCTACATTTTTCATGACATTTCTTTGTACAAGTTTTGCGAAACACCGCCACCGTGCGGCCATATCAGGATCTACCATCTATTGCGACCAATAAACTGTAGCCTATACTGCAAACCACCATCGCCGCAGAGCTACTGGGACAGAAGTAGCTTATAGAAGCAGATGGTTTCTACTCTAAACATATCTACTAGACCTATTCATATTCAAAAGATCAATTTACTGTAGCTGTTGCGTGAACAAGTGAACAATAAACCACGCACATTTAGGCAACATTTGCTGTAAATAGATTTCAATCGAAAGGATTTTCACTACTATCGGAGCAAGTTGCTCCAGGTGTTTAATTATGGAGGCATTTTGTTTTTATATTTTTCTTAATTTAGCATTTTTAAACATGTATTTAATTAGACTAATTTCAACTGGCCAATTGGGAGAAGTTGGTATAATAATATTATAAAAAATATTAGGGCTTAATAATATTATAAATAATTAGTTTTCTCGTTTTTGTCTTCAAAACAAAAATGAATAAATAGCTTTAATATTCGCTACATCTCTACATGGCGGGAATAAATGGCATCAAATGCCGTCATCAGATGTTCCTCAGTTCCGCGCAACAGAATACTTTTTTAGGGGTATTTTTTACTTAGCCTTTTTTTCTAACCTTATTAAAAATGTATGTAATCTTTAATGTTAAATTATTGAATGTAGTCAATTAAAGAGTATCTATTATGCCCCTTTTCACAATATGTAATATAAGTCTCAGGTGTCCCCAGAATGTGTCTATGAAGTTTCAGTTCAAAATACCTCACAGATAATTTAGTATCCCATTTCTGTCAGGACCACTATATTGTCAAATATGATTGACAATTAGCATTCAGTTAGGATGGGCGGTATGGTTCTGTTCTGGGCAAGAACTCCCTGCGCATATGCAGCCTAGCATGGATAAGAGCAGCAATAACCCCTCTTTAGGGTAAACAGAACAGAACCAATATGAATGTATTGCAGATATCATTAATTAATTTTAATGTACAACATAATTAGAGAATTTCAGGGGGAATCAGAATGCCAAATCCTGCCTGACGAGAGGAGGAGCTGGGGATGGAGGAGGGTAAATTGCTCCTGAGAAATGCAATAGCTGCTGAAGGAGCTTATACAGTATGGATACAGTGATAGGCTTCGTATTCCTATAGCGTGGATCAGCTGTGAATGAATAAATGTTGTGTTTTCATGGAATTTTACAAAATAAATGGTAATAATTTGTAATACAATTTTACAAAATACAATTAATTATTTATTTAATTTTTGGAACATAAAACTGGAACATTTAATTGCTGTTTTCCTGAATTCATTATTCATTTAATTATTTCATTTTGAGTACTTTGGTCCTCGACAGTCGCAGGCATCGTTATTATTATAATAATTTTTTAATGATAAAAAGATGTTATAAAGCTCCAATTGTACTCTTTCAAAAGATACCTCACCTATGCACATAGCCTACTACAAAGGGTTTAGGAAAGACAACCATTTGATTTCAAGCATGTCATTTTCCTGTTTTGGCCTCAAAAGGGGGTGAATTTCAAGGGATTAAAAAAGCTGGTTTAGTAGATTTTTACCGCTTTTTAGATACTGAATTATATCATAATATTTCTGAATGAGTTTTTCATAGTTGGCTTCATTTTTAAATTTCAGTCACAGCAAACCCATGTGGTAAGACATGGAATGCTGTGATGTACATGGTTAATTGCTATAAAGTTTTATTTGATTTTGCCAAAAGAATACAATCTTTATGTGATAAAAGAACCAAACCAACAGTTGCTCATATATACCTAATATCTACTATCCTACCGGTAAAGCACAATATTTCCTCTAGATGGCAGTGAAGATCCATTTTTATGCTAGAAAAGAGTCTTTTAGCAATTCTACATTTGTTCTCCACTCTGCTGGACGCTTTTCCTTGAGCATTTGTACTCTCAAATAAAGATACTTTTATTTTTTAAATGTGTTTTATTTTCTACATATTACACTTACTGAATATAGGATATATAGTATGTACAATCCCTTAAAATCAAAAACATTTATGAAACATAAAGACAAATGGATCTAACTGTTCTTGTTTAGCCATTTAGAACAGCTATTTGGTCTTTCTATTAAACAGGTGCTTAAGTGATATTTTAAATATATGTTGGATATATAATAGAGGGGAAAAAAGGAGTAAGGGTTTTACAGTGTAATAAGTCCTCGAAACTATATAACATGCATTAGAAAAATAATATAATGATGGTATTCCTACAAATATCCACTGTTCATTTATCAGTTGATTTATCCATTAATTCTTCAAAACTTATTTTTATTAAATAATTCTGTAAATTGTGTGAATGATTTTATTTTTGTGTTGATAATTTCTTCATGCAGAAAAAAAACATTAACATTGTCTATATTAACACAGTATGTTCTTAATATGATAAAGTGCTACATACTCAGTAGAGTATCATGGCTTCTGTACGCACGTTCAATACGTTTCCATCACTCTGTGACTGACGTAATTGCAGTGAACAGTGAGGAACTGCAGCATAAGAAGGTCTTCTTATGTTCTTAAGTTTGTAATAATCCTGTTTCAGTCTCATTAGATCCATGCATGATTGATGTCTGTTGATAATGAGTTGATTGTGCTGCTTTGACCAGTGGCCTGTGAGAGAAAGCGTCTTGTAATCAGATATGTATTAAGGCTGAGTTGAGATTTCAAGGCACAAAGGCTAATGTTGACATAGCTCACTAATCATACAAGTGGACAAGCTCTAAAAGATAAGGCTGAAATTGATCAGAGAAAATCATGCTTCTTGGACTCAAGGAAAGTAGCCTACCAACATTTTACAGCAGCTTTTGTGGAAGATCATTAGTGGCGAGGCGTGCCTGACTCACCTTCCCTCAGCCTACGATAGACCAAAGAGTCGAAAAGATCACATGCACTCAGTATTGTCTTCCAGCCACACTTTTAACATCAAACCCCCACTGTCTCTGGAGAGACGGGCAGGACTGCATTGAGAGCACTGAGCCGCTCTCCTCTGACACGCACTAGCACCAGGGGTTGCCGTCCAGAGCCACCTCAACTCCTCTCCAGTCTCTAAAGACACAGGTACGCTTGTGTACCCTCTCACAAAGCTTTACTTGTTCTAAGAACTGTAGCTCCAATCAACGTTTAAGGAAAAGGTGGCCGTGGGCACCGGTTTGAACAATATTGGCCTATGTGATCAGCAGGCGTGGAGTTTAAACAGACACCTGTGCATGAATACAATCAACAGAGAACTGTCATGAGCACATGAAGGTCAACTATTACTTGGTTTTACATATACCATTAGTTTAATATTTTTAATACATTAAGTTTAAATGTGCAGTGTGTGATTTTTAGCGCCATCTAGTGGTGAGGTTGCAACCAACAGAAGTTACGGTGGCTGACAGGAAAAGATGTCGTCGTCTGAGACAGCAGAGAGGAGGCAGTTAAGCAATGAGGTTTCTTTACAAAGATAAATTAAGAAATCATGTTTACTTAATTATTCAATAAAACGATGTTATTGCAAATATTATTGTTAGTTGTTCATCATTGTGTCAGTGTTTTATTCGCTGACTTCAGCTTGCTTCTTTGCGCAAAGAACAACATAGTGACAAAACGCATTTGTCCTTTTAGGGCCACTTTAGAAACATGGTTGCGCAAAATGGCTATTTCAATGTAAGGGGCCCCGCTGTGTATGGCCCTGTCCAAATGGCACACTTCATATGCACTTTCGATTAATAATTTATATAAATGTTATATATACTTTAGTTTATAAATATTTATAGCATTTTATAATCATTTTCAAATGTTTTGATGATCACCTATTGACATGCATATTTACCATTTTAATATAAGATTTTTTTTATGTATCATTTTAACTACTTTTTTTTATTTATATTTAGCAGACGCTTTTATCTTAAGCGACTTACACAAGGAGAGCAAACCGAAGCAATCATACCCACACTGGGGCAACAATATAAGTGCTGTGATTAGACCCAGTTAGTCCAGCACAGTACACATAGCCTTTTTTTAATAAATAGAATATAATAGTATGTGTTCGTATTAACGGGTCAAGTGTTGACGAAAAAGATGCGTCTTCAACAGCTTGGGTTGAGATAGGCAGGTCAATTCACCAGCTTGGAAAAGTCAAGGTGAAAAGTGATTTTGTGCCTCTGTTGGATGACATCAGGTGCCGTTCACTTGAAGAACGCAAGCTTCTGAGGGCACATATCTGAATTAGTGAGTTTAGGTATAAGGGTGCAGAGCCAGTGGTTGTTCTGTAGGCAAACAGCATCTGGATCAGTTGCAGAGGTTTGACAGTTGATGTTAAAAGGCCTGCCAAGAGAACATTACAATAGTCCAGTCTGGATAGAACAAGGAGTTGTGTAGCATGAGTGTATATATGTGTGTGTGTATATATATATATACATATTTACCGGCCACTTTATTAGGTACACCTGTTTGATATATAACGTTATTAATTTTTGATTGTATTTTTTATAATTTTAATAATTAATTTGTGTAATCAAATATATCATTGTATATTTTTTGATGATCAGCTATGGGTTAAATATGACTTTAACTGAATAGTTTTAATTTTAACATTATATAATTTGTTCATGAATTGGAACAAGAACCTTCCTTAGGACTTGATGATCTACTATTAATGGGTTTTATTCTGACATGTATTTTGATGAATCGACATCCCTTTGACAGATCCCAGATTTAATGTCCAACACCATAGATGTCAAACTAGACCAATGACTAACTTTTCTATGGACAAATATCTTGATTTTCAAGATAATTGATCTTTTTATGTTTTCTAATCTCATGCCGTCAGACTAACACTCAAGGGAATATATTATCCTGAATGTATATGAAGAGCAGAGAGACTGTAAAATACATCTCATCATTTACAAAAACAACACATCACTCACTCTTTGAGAGCAACAACCGCTCAACCGCTGGGCTCTCTCAGAGCCATTTACAGAAAAGAAGAAAATATGCATCTGTCAGGAAGCTCTGAAATGTAATTTCACATCCCACCAGATGATATGCCGCTTTGTGCTCTTGTTCTTCTTGCTGTCAGCATGGTTTCTCCACTTTCTACAGGTGCTGCTTGGCTCAGAGGGAACAATGCTGGTGTTTTTTGCTTTAGTATGAACAAAGCCTTTGTCTGGGGCTCTCAGAGGGAGGTCTAAAGGTCCATTGCGGGCTTTGAACTTTCAGGTCAAAGACTTCACAGAACTGCAGGACCTGTATTGCTCCCGTGCCACAGCCAGTCACATTTGTCCTTTTGATTGTCATCTGTGTCTTTAAAGGCCCCGCAACTATAGGTCATTTGGGGTCTTTTATGTGGAGATCCCAGATCAGACTCCACTCTTTCGTCTTTTGCCCTTCAGGCTGGCTAGAGATGTCCACTTGTTAATACAGTTCCTCATCGCAGCTTAAACAATTGGGATTCTACAAATACAGGGTTCAATGTTTTTTTTTAAATACCTTTTTTTTTATTTCAGGAAGAGTTGTAAAGAGACTTGTGCTCATACATCATCTGAGAGAACAGCAGGTCTGTAAAGCCTTTGTTCATAAAATATGGAAAGGCACCACACAGAATAGGAGAAAAAACAGGTTTCTTTTGATGTGAGCTCCTTTAGTGCATGTCTTCATTGGAGTAGCCTGTGGATATTTTAACCTTCTGTAAAACTCACCCCAGTGCCACTTACTTTCTCTCTTTCGGTCTTCTCTGTACTTCAGCGCCATGCTACGGTGAGATTGAGCAAATGATCTTTATTTCATGAGGCCCGTTTCTCTCATCTGTTTGACACTCTGGTCCAGGGCAGATTTCTCTGTCCTGCAGCGGATGGATTCTCTGTTCTTGTGTTCCTCTGTAGCTCTTTGTACCGGGCCAGCCACAGAAACCTGCGCTCTAAGTACTAGCTTAAAAATCATGGAAAACACAGTAGGCCTAGTGTTTTTTCTTTCCAGTAATGACTTTTCTCTCTCCTGGAACACAAAGGGAGACAATTGAGCATTTCCATGCTCCTTTTCATACAATTACAAGAAAAGTGGGCTGAGGCTTTGAGGTTTTATAAAAAGTGATCCATTCAAATACTGTCTTTTAAAGTTAAAACAAACGCTTTGTCTCGATATCCAACCTAGCTTTTCTTCGTAAGTTCTTCAACTTCATAAGGCAATTCGTAATATCTGATTTGTGAACAAATCAAGTTGGATCTTTTCAGTGAATTAGTTTATGTTTCTCAAGCTAAATGATGCTCTGATCTGGTCACAGTGGCTTAGTGAAGGGGATGCTTATCAGTGAATAATATTGTGAAGTTAAGTGTGTTCCTCACAAATCTATCATATGGCTTCAAAAGACTTGAAATATAGAGGACAAGTTGTACATGGATCATGTTTATGGTGCCTTTGAAGTTCAAAAACCTCAGTCAGTTCACTCCTTTCATAGTAATTCTATGGAAAAGAGCATGAGAAACTATTTGTGTTTACGGCACACAAGTTTAAAACAATGTCAGTGTGAATAAATACATTTTCATTTTCGTGCAAACTATGTGGTTAACTTAGATTTGCAAGAAACTTTGTACGCTTACAACCAATGACAATTATATGAATGTTTCTACACTTCCTGAATTCATGCGTGACCACGATTTAACTAGATTTAAATGAGGGAATGAAATCAGGGAACAAATTATGAAACAAGGCCACAATGTAACTAACTCAGATAACAATATAATAAAACGTGCCACAAATTAACAAGCCGTGGGAATTAACTCCTAATTTGTGGCAACAATATCTAGTTTTTATTTCACGTCATGTGCTGGGCTCAGTATTCTAGTCTAATTCTAGAGTAAAAATTTAGATTTTTTTTTGGTTACACTTTATTTTAAGGTGTCATTGTTACAGTGTAATAATATATTTAAGTACTGAGTAATATTAAGCAACTACATGTACTTACTATAGGGGTAGGGTTTGGTTGAGGGTTAGTTGCATGTAATTATGTACATTTTACTGTACTGTAACATATGTAACAAGGACACTGTAAAATAAAGTGTTACCTTTTTTTCCAGTTGATGTTATTGCCATCAATCTGGACTTCAGTCCATCCTTTATGGAAAAGATTTCTGTAAGGAGTAAAACCAACAAACATGGTCAAATTAGTGCAGTAAAATCAAACACCTAGTGGTCAACTTAATGCTAATGGCTACACATTACTAAACATCACAGCAAAATATGAACAGGCAGAAAGCAGTGCTGAGTCTGAGTACAGCCAGAACCGTTCGTTATTAGTATTCATGTAACAGAGCCTTTGATGTAGCCAGTGTTCTCTTCAGTCACAAGCTGCGCCTACATTTAATGAGACCTGACATCCACCTTTTTAAAAGCTAAAAAAGACCGTAAATTGAATTTGTTTGTCTGGCTGGACAGAATCTTTCCACTGTACTGAGTGATACTTCACTGATGTGTTGTTTATATATGCCAGGCCAGTGTACATAAAGGCGGTAGTTCATTATACAAGACCTTCTTAATCCCACTTAATCAAATTGCTGGATGTAGTGGGGAATACTACCTGGAGCTAAACACACTTGCATAATTTATCACTCCAGGTTGGTCCTGGCAACTAGCATCTATTATCTAAAAAAAAATACACAACTCCCCAGTTCACCATGCATTTATCTGACGTCTCTATCGGTTATGTTACCTATAGCTTACGTGCAATCTGTGCTAAAAACAAAACAAAACAGAAAATGCACCTACATTCAAAAAGTACTAGTCTTATACACTTGAATCTATCCTACAGTGTACATTTACAGTGTACAGTAGCTCATTTGACATTCGACGGCCGTCGACCACGGACAGGTGTTTAGGGCTGTGATGATGTAATTGGCCACAAGGGGGGAAAGACAAGAGCACAGTAGCCACTGATCTGATCCCCTGGTTATTGATTTCTCCGTCTAGCTCTAACGAAAATAATTGCCACATGTAATGTATTATTCAATTACAAGACAGAGCTCTCAAGTTCAGGGGTTTGATGGCCCTTCTAGAATCACAGAGGCCCCATAGATAATTCAACACCAAGACCCCATTAAGAAGCGCTGATATTAAATGCCCTGTGTTAAAACGCAGATTTATTAGAATCGTCCTCAGCTCAAACTTTCCACTACGTGGGCCTTTGTATAATTGAGCGGAGTGGAATTAACTTTGATAGAACTTTTTGCCATCTTTTATTAATTCAGCATAAGGATCTGTCTCTGATTGAATGAGCTATAGCTACTGCAGGATTTTTGTATTAAAGAGGTAGTTTTCCATGGAGTGTGAGAAAATTATATAATAATAATATAATAAACTATTTTATATAGTGTAACAAATGTTAAGTTAGTATCAAATATCACCCCCCAATTTTTTTTTTTATATTTCCAGATCAGCATTTATGTGGAACCACAGGAAAATGACATGTTCACATTATAATTATGTTCTGATACAACAGCAACATCTGGTCTAGTGCATAGAACACAAGCTTTTTTCAAAAGACTTCTGGTTACTCGTTTACAATTTTTTTTTAAAGATCCACTTACTGTACTGTATATGGATACCTTACCTATTACTTGAATAAAATTATACTTAAATTACGTAAACTGTACTGTATATGTGAACTGTTTTGCCATCTTATTGCAATTAAGACCATTCAAAACCCCTAAAATTGACCCGTACGTTTCTATTTTTTCATGTGCTGTATCTCATTCTGACTTGTGGCATATTTTCCATGTGCACCCTATTCCATCCACTTCTAAAACTATAGTAAAGTCTACATACAGTAGGTCTCCATGCTCTTTACCGTAAATGGACGTTCATGTAAGCTATTAAGAAAATAAATAATGAATGAACGAACAAATTGTTTACTATTATTTCATTATGTGAATTTTTATGATGCATCTGATCATGTGAAGAATTATGATGTGTATAAAATACCAGGATAACTAAACCAAAATGCATTATTGTTTCAACAACAAAACTGTTGTAACTTGTCATTAATTACATCTTACAGTATAAAATCAAAAAAGACATTATGATTCTAATATCTTTGGGATTTTGCAGTCATTCTTTCTGCAGGTAACATGATTAATGCTAATGGGGGCAGAAATTGGCTCCTGTTATTTGTTCAAAAACACTGAGGCAGCGTCCGAAATTGCATACTCTCTTGAGTAAGTACTTATTTTGAATAAGTTCTTCCTATGTGAAAGCTAAAAAAATATGTTTTTTATAGTACGAGTGTGTGTGGTATGAATGTAATCTGGACGTACACATTCGCAACGTTGTGTATGTATGCACACTCTCGCTGCAAGTAGTAGTAGTGCCTACTCTGTTATGAGTACTGTGAATTTGGACATACTTCTTTCTTCACAAACTATTTTCCCCCTACTATATAGCAGGGAAGTATATGATTTCGGACGCAGCCTGATTCATCCAGGAACGAAACAACACTACTGTGTTTCTACAGTGAAACCAATTTGGGTTGATTCTGATTTTAATTAATTTGAAACCATTTTCGTTGGCGGAATTTATTTAACTGCTGTATAAAATCACATTTAGTCATTGACTTGACATCACATTTTTTTATCTCATATGGAATTGCTTAATTGTGGTCAAAATAACAAATTAAATTGACAGAATAGGATATTCCCTATGGCAAATGTAAACCAATATTATAGCTGATGAGACAGCTATATGGTTATATGTTATTTTTTTTCAGCTGCAATCGATCATCCTCGTTGGATCATTAAGTCCTTATGTAGACAGAATCATCTTCTCTGCAGAGCGATGCTTTAAACAAAAATTCAGAAAAAACCTCTAGGGCCTAGTGGACCTTTTTATCTGAGTGATGTGCAGATGAATATTAGTTGTGTCTGTGGCTCTCCCTTGCTGAAAGATCTGACTTTACCCCTAGCCCGGGACAGTGGAATCACCATACACATCTGACTGATCATGAAACAGTTTGAGGAGTTTTCTGGAAGCTGTAAAAGAATCCAGCGCTATTCAGCTCCAACTGTCTCAGGACCAGTGTTTTGTAGACAGCTGAGATGTTCTCCTCTGGGAACGGTTGATTTGTTCATGCTCTGGATCTTCTGTTTCTTCATCAAACGCAGCTCCATGTTCAAGGATGTTCTTAAAACACTTAGAGGACTCCCATGGGTGGGCTTACCCTGCATTTACACACAGAGACAGAGCTTTAAATGGCTGCCTCTAAAACACTTCCCTTGTTTTTAGATCTAAGCCAAAAGCACAAAAGCTGACAAGGTCCAAAAGTGTGGGACTGTTGTGTTGTGCTAAAAAGAAGAAATTGCAGCAAGATCAATAAAACAAGCACTATCGTGTCGCGTTCCAACATGCATTCTGCCAAGGACTTCAGGAACATGGTATGTTGAAGTGCAAACGAAATATCAAAGTTGTGAAAACTTCACATCCATCAAGTGCACACAAAATGTTAATTCTGCCATTCTAATCTCAAAAGAGCAAACGTGTTTCTCTAATCATTCCAATCCTCAAGTGCGAAGATGCATTTAGTATACATATTAATACAACGTTAATTAAAACAAGAAGAGCTTGATGGATCAAACACATCTGACGAAAAAAAAAGAAAGAAAAACAGACACCCACCGTCATCACTCTGCTCAGCACGCAGACGGCGGTAATGACAATCTCCTACCAAACAGTTGTTTACAGCCTCATTCGGGCTGCGTGTTTGCCGAACACCCACAAGTGCTCATTTTTATCATCACTCTTAATTGGTACGATGTAGCTACACGGGTTCAGACAGCCAGCGTGGAAAGGCCGATGTTGTTTCAAAGTCTTTATTATTATGACATGGCAGTCATGTTCATTAAAGTTTCACATTCCATTTTCATTAGGATGAATCTCATTCTGCAGAAGAATCAAACCCCTGCGAGCGATCACAAGGGAGCCCCAAAGTCTGTATTAATTATCAGGAATGCAGTCTCGATCGAAGATGTTAATTGCACTGATGGTCGGCTATGTAGGAAATTGCCCCTGCATTTCATGCAGAGATAATAAAAATGAATTTTTAAACAAAGGGATCTTAAAATAATATCTAATCTACAGAGAATACCCCACTTCAAAGGCAGAGCCTGATGCTTTGAAATTTAGCTTTGTGGTCCGAAATGTTGAAGAGAAGCCTTGTGAATCTTTCAGTCGGTTCAACTTTGTCGAGGGGTGTGTGAGAAAGAGTTAATTAACAGTTATTACGGGCCCTTTCAACATTAATTTGACTTTCAAATATTAGCATTTATATATTAACTATGCTCTTGGCATCTTCAGATGAGCTCTATATTGTGACTCATTTAATTGGGCTCCATTGTGCATCTGTGTCACTGCTGAAAAATAAAGCACAACTATTCAATCTATTGCCAAACTATTGGGCGAAATCACACCTCACTTGTCCTCTAAAGGTTGTAAAATATCAAACTTTTGTTGTGTTTTAAATTAGGACAACATATAGATCAAATGCATACTTACAGAGGGTAAACAGCGCAGTGGTAATGACCATCACAATTAAAGAGAATATTCGAATGACTTTCATAAGGACTTGCCTCATACAGTATTCTGAGTATAACAAAAATTAATGTTTATATCAGGAAATGTTCAAAAGATAGAACAAAAAGACTTTTTTGGGGTAAATCTAAAACTTCAATATTTGTCCAAAACCACATGTCTTATAAAGACATTTATAAGCAGCAAAACTGTTTTCAACATTGATAATAATAAGAAATGTTTCTTGAACACCAATGTTTTCTGAAGGATCATGTGACACAACTGGAGTAATGGCTGCTGAACATTTTGATAACTTTGCCATCAGGAATAAACTTGAAACAATCTTACCATCTCCAAACTTTTGAAAATATAACAAACTTGTGTTTGTATATAAAAAGTTTTATTATTATTATTATGTATATAAATGACATGCCTTTTATTTATCAAAACTTGTATATAATACAAACACCCAAATAGGAAACAAAGTCATTTCATTTAATCCAAAAATTGTCAAAATCTCTTTTTTTCTAGCTGGTGTTAAATGAAAAGTGTGTACCTGTCCCCTTCTTCCTGTAACGTCTCCACCCCTGCCCCATCACTCCACCCCTGTCAGCACTCATTTGGCCTGATGGAACTGATCAAACGCACCTGCCAAGCATCGCAGACATTCCACCGTATTTGCTAATTATCTTCAAAGGCTCACAGACTTTGCTCCTAATGGAGAAGTTTAGATTTTACTTAAAAGAAGGGGCTGGAATGCTTAAACATTACAATGGAATTTATTTACTAAATTGTGGGAGGGAAGGAAGAGCATATCATCATTTATCAAGGGCAAACTGAATACTTCCTAAATTCCTCAAGTTATTTCAGTGTCTAGTGGTGTCTCCATGCACAGAATACAAAGCTCATATTTATAGAGTAAGTTATGCAGGGAATAAAACATTGAATTGTGGGTGGTGTTACACTAATGTAGCAGCTTTTGAGTTTTAAGCTCATTTATATTCCAGTTAATGTGCTTTATTTTATCTTGGGATTTTAGTAATAGTAGCATAGAACAAAGGACAAGCAAGCAACAAAGGAGACC